>JAQJVL010002907.1:0-76520 GCA_035578905.1 Stictocephala bisonia | reverse complement strand
GATGATTGTGAACTAAAATTTAGAAAACTGGATAAATTTTGATGATAAAACTTACTCTTATATATGTTATTACAATTATATAACAGAAAAACTACTTAAGTACATAAAAAAAATACGCAAAAATGAGGGCACATTATATTTTTGCACAAACTTTCTCTATTTAAATGTTAATTGTGTATAATTATTATATTTTAAAAAGTAATTTAGTAATTTTTAAATTTAATATTCCTTTAATTTAAGATCAATTACCTTACATAAGGTATTATTTGCTTGTAAAATTATATATTGTACTTCCTTCTTAAATATAATTATCTTGCTTTATTTATACACAAGCAATATTTCCAAAATTAAAAAAAAAAAAATTTTAGATAAATACATTGTTTATTCAGAAGTATAAGCATGTTTTGCATACAAAGAAATATTTTGCATAAATGAAAGTAGGAATATCGTCTTTAACATAAATTGTATAATGTATGATCTTACGGATCTTATACCTTAAAATAATGTTGTTACATCATCGTATAGAACGAGGAGATAATCTAATAATAACATACTTTTGTAGTATTCGAATTATTATTCATCTATTGACACCTAATCAACCTATAGAGTAAAAACGCTTTTGTATCAGTGTGATATTTTGATACAAATAAATATTTGATTATACTTTTAAATTAAATTTAGATAATTTTAAATAAAATAAATATTTAATTCTACCTTTGTAGTTTTCAAATCCTATAAAGCCTAATCTTAAGGTAACGTCAATGTTTATATTACCATTTACTTTAAAGATGGTTAGTTTTACAAATAAAAAGGTATATATATATATATATATATATATATATATATATATATATATATATATATATATATATATATAGAATAAAGATCTTAAAAAAACATATGGGGTTTAAATAATACAAAATAAACGAATAAAGTAATAAAAAAGGCCTGCAATAGTTGAGCTGGATAATTTTTATTTTTCACAACGTTTTTCCCTTAAGGTAAAGTAATCGCGTTGATAATGGTTATTTAAAGAGCTAAAAACAGTTTTGTGCCTAAGAAATAACATCAACTGAATATAGAATTTATTGTTAAAAAGAGTCGTTTATAATTTTTCCTACACGTACATTGTTTCAATGTTCCACATATATTGTCAGTATCACATACCGTAAGAAAATCTTACATTTACATGATATACATTTGTCTCTTCATATATCTTATGTTTGTTGTTCATAATAAAAACTAAACCCTTTTTCCAGTTTGCTAGGTTGGAGACAAACGCTTATTTATTTATTGATTTCTATGAAAGAATCAACATGATTTCGGTCAAACGAACGTTTTAATGAAAACGACGACTTAATCGATCGTCTAGGAGCTCATATTTATTTTAAAATCCTAAATTCATTCTAAGCTTGTAGATACTGGCACATTTTTGTATGCAATGCAGCAGTACAATTTAGTGATAGGAAATAATATTGGGAACATAGTTGTTACAGATAGAATCGCTTTACAAAGTTTACTACCCAATATTGTACTTATTGGATGTTACCATCGTAATAGAGCACAGTAAATCTACAACACCAGACCATTTATAGGGGTGACATAGATTGGAAACCTATTTTGTCGTCAGTGTCAAAGAATTGGTTTTATATATAGTTTAATATCACCTTACATACAGTACATATCTAGGACCAAATATAATTAAGTTATAATTTTTTTTACTACCGGAATGTTTTAAAGTATACGTTGTACAAAATATACAAACATATTATATATATATATATATATGTGTGTGTGTGTGTGTGTGTGTGTGTGTGTGTGTGTGTGTGTGTGTGTGTGTGTGTGTGTGTGTGTGTGTGTGTGTTACGAGTTCTAAGTTGAGTGTGTTAGAACAGAATGTACCTAGTGAGGACTCGGCAAGAGTCTGGGTAAGCGAGTGGAAGTGTGAGCCTAGTCAGTTATGTGTAAGTGAGTAAGTTGAGTGTATTTGGCTGGAGTGGTCTTAATAAGATCATTCAGTATAGCAATAATATAAGTACACCACCCATAGTATACAACCTATGGGTGGTGTACTCAGTTCTATAATTAGTAATATTTTTATGGATCACTTTGAAAACACTGTTTTTGAAGATTGGAAAAATATGAAACCCAAAATTTGATTGAGGTATATTGATGATATCTTTTGTGTTTGGAAAGAAAAATTGAATATACAGAATGAATTTTTAACGTATATAAATAAAATAAGACCGTCAATAAATTTCACTATTGAAAATTAAGTTAATGGAGAAATTCCTTTTCTGGACATTTTAACTACTAAGACAAATGATACAAAAATTAAGACATCTCTTTTTTACAAAAGAACTTTCAGTGGACAGTATCTAAATTGTAATTCAAACCATCCTCAACATGTTAAAATTGGTCTTGTACAAAGTTTTTTTTAAAAAGATTGATACGTTAGTCACAGATAAGAAAGACAAAATACTTGAAGAAAAAGATACTACAGATCTGTTGATTAAAAATGATTATCCTAGAGGAATTATTGAAAAAGCAAAAAGAAAAAACATAAGCTTAACTATAAATAAAAATTATGAACAACAGACACCTCTAACAACAGTTACGATTTCATATGTCAAAGGAATATCTGAAAAAATTCGTAAAGTTAATTCAAAATTTAACATCCGAACTGTATTTAATTCATCCAACAATCTAAGAAGCCATTTAACTAAATTAAAACCAAAAAATAAACAACAAGAAACAAAAAATGCAATATATAAAATTTATTGTGATTGGAATAAAATTTATATAAGTCAAACTTCGAGACCAATTTTAAAAAGAATAAATGAACACATTTACAACTATAAAGAAAATACAGAAAAATCAAAATTAGTTGAACATGCTATTAATGAAAAACATGATATCAATTTTAATTCTACAAGGTGTAACAATTGTTAATTGTTGCATTATAATTAAATTAGAAAAATTGTATTTAGAAAATGTTAAATTTTGTAAGAACTGAGAGGTTTAGGAGTTTGTTTTGTTTTCCAAAAGTTTTCGATATAAATTCTCCAAGTTTTGAGAAAAATTCAGAATCTTCCCCTTCCAAATAAAAAAAAAAAAATAGTTTTCCCATATAAAATAGTTAAATAACCATTATTTTCACGTTTGTTAATTTCCTGTCAATTTCATGCGACATGTTTTCTGAAGGCAACATGTTTGGTGAGCCTTACCTGTTCAGATATCCTGGTTTAGAAGGTTCTAATTGGTTGGTTTAGCTTCAGAATTAAAGTGGGGGTACGTTCATTGGTCGAAGCGAGCGGCCGTTTGCTCAGTTTTCCAATAACTTTCTGAGTGTGACCACGTTCGATCCACTTTCAAATACACGGCGACTAGTACCGTTCCGGTTTTCCTTTACCGTTGCGGCAATTTTTCTGTAGTTCGCGTGTGAGTGATTGTTTGAATGCCGGTCGAGCTTTGTTGTGGTCACTTTTGGATTCGAAACCTCCAGGACAGCTACATCTCCCGGAGGCAATTTTAACGCAATTTTTAAAGCAATTTTAAAACAATTTTTAGAAAATTTAAGAAAATTCAATTTAGAAAATTTTAAAACAAAATTTTTATTATTATTTTAAGAAGAAACTAGCTAATTTGTTGATGTTATTTATAAGAAGATAAATAAAGAGACATTTTTATCAATTGACAAATCTTATTTTAATCTCTCATTTAAGTTTGTTCAACATATCAAAAATAAATAGTAGCTTTAATAAGGCTACAAAGTGTAATTTTAAAAGAACCTTTATGGACCAAGAGAAACCAAATTGCAAGGGCATGTATGGCAGTTTTGAAAGATGAATGTATTTCCCAACCGTCTCTAAATTTTATTAGTGTATTTTTACCTTTAATTAAAGAATAAATATCATCGAAAATTGAAAACTCTAAACCATATTTTAATTTATAATAATTCTTATCAAACTTAGCCACTTAAATTTAATTTTACTAGTATTTAATGTTTTACATGTGATTTTTTTGTTATTTTTATTGACATACGTTTTCTGTTTATACTGTATTACAACTGAAGATGCCTTAACCGGCGAAAGTGCTCTCATAAAAATTAAAATTTGTGGAATCTATTAAAAAATGACTTTCTATTTACAACCATAACAATTCCATCAAGCATATACAGCAGAAAATGAATAAGATCAGTCGAGTATGTACGTAAAGTTGATGAGTGAGTCTGGTTAGAAGATAGTGGCTTGCTGGGCCAGGCGAACCCGCTGATGCAGGCATCGCAGCTTCACGAGGCGTCATTAGTGCTTTCCGCCGGTCAACTGGCTAGGCGAAGCCGTTGGGCAGGAAGGCCCACCCCCACCGTCAAGCTGCTTTCCGAGATGTCCCCCTATGCCGAGATACAGCGCCAAAGTGACGCGTCAGTAGCGCTCTCCGCCAGTCAACTGGCTAGGCAAATCCGCTGGGCAGGCGGCTCTCCCGTCATCGGTCCGCTTCCCGAGAAGTCCGTCTAGGCTGAGATCCAGCACCAAGGGCTCAGCCAGCGTCTTCCGCCCGCTCTTGGTCGCGGGGCTTCTCGTAGTCCTCCTTGGTTGTCCGGTGTTTGCATACCTGGAGCCTACTCATGCCGCTGAGATACTATACCCGGCTACCGTATCGATATTTGTGCTGCTTCAGCATATTTGGTTTTTGCATTAAAGCGTGGTTATTTAGGAACTAACTTTTACCAAACAAATTGCTATCAATTTGTATTTATTTCTGCTATGTTGTTATACTAACTAATAGATTGTAACTATTGCGTATCAATTAAAAAACACTAGAGAGACACAGTAGACTGTATTTTAAAGGTAAATAGTAAAATATGACTAAGATATGTTGACACTCTCCGTAGTAATAGAAGTATATGTTATCCTATTCGATAGCAGTCAAATTAGATATACCAATTATTTTTAAGAATAATAATAAATAAGTTTCAATTATTTGCTAAATGACGAAGGATAGCTGAAACTACAATTATCTGTTACAATTCTCTTTTAAATCTCTATTCTATGGTAAACATAAAAAATGAGTTGGTAACTGCGAGAGGAACGTTAGAGAAGGAAGTAAATTACGATGACTGGAAAATTAAAACTAATTCTAAATGTCTCACAACTTGAAACTAATTTGATCCACTCAACCTCATTAATGACTCCAATTGCTATGTATTGGATAATAAAACAGCTGGACAGACAAGGAAAAATAATAAAAAGTGTAATGATAAAAATAAAACAAAAAATAACACTTATAAACTTTTAAATGCACAGGGACCGAGGGATCGGAGGCCAGCTGATTTCGTCCAAGTTGCCACGTCAAAGAACACTCCCATTAAAGAAGTAATTTTCGACAAAGTCGTTATTGAGGGGGACAGCCACGCTCGGAGTATAGCGAGTATCCTGCAGCAGTGTGTCGGCCAATCTACGTCAGTGACTAGAGTGTGTAAGCATTCTGATTTGCTGCTGATTTAATTTTAAATATTTTATTCTTAGATTAAAAATAAGAACAGTTTGTTCATAATATAGAATGCCAATATCAAGGGATTAGTGATGTAGGGAAGTGGTTATTAGCAAAGCAGAAACAACGCTTCCTTAGCATACAATTTGCATTTATTTATCTGCTAAGTGATAAGTATGTCACCATTAAATAAATGTTAGTCAAAATAGCTGTACTTTAGTTGTTAGTACATGTACTATGATTCATATAATTATTAATATAAATTACGTGTTTTTTTAGTAAATATTAACGTTTAATTTTTATGATTTTAGATATTAGTCCTATAATATTTTTGGCCCAAAGTTTCTTTTCTATTCAGGATCATAAAACTAATTAGCATTTTATTTAAAAAGAATATAAAACAGTACTATTGTTTAAGTATATTAGAAACAGGACCATTTAGTATTTATTTTTATTTTCAGTTTAATACTGTTGATAATTGTTTATTATAGCACACAAAAGTAAATCATGATTATATTGTTTGTAAATTTAATGTTATTTAAATAGCTCCTTTTATTTATTATTTATTGTTAAAGTGCCGATCGTCGAGATATGGGCGAATATGTATTTCGAATGAGTGTAGATATTGTTACTTTCTGATACTTAGTTCAGAAAGGACTATTTATTAATAGCCAAATAGCCAGGAAAACTATGGGACCTACAACTTTACGTGGAATCCGAACAACGTAAATATAATATAAGGAATTAATAATATTTTGTAGTCTATAGTGTTGAAATATCTACTTACACTGTGAAAACACCCCATATATTTTGTCCGAATACCTTTCAAGTAAACAAACGACACTCGTCGAGCTAACCTCTTTAAGTAAGTATTACAAAACAGGGTCAACTGTTTTTATTACTTTAAAATAAACTCCAAAATATGACAAAAGCTTCCATGTATAATAACATAGTACAGAATGTTGTAAAATTGATATTTTTCCTAATTATGTGATAAAATTTTTAAAGCTCACAGACAAACATAACATTATCCAATGTACAAATTTAAAGAACAAATAACCAATTACGTATAAGATGTTTACTATGTGTCTTCTTTGGATTTAAAACCGAGCATTTTGGTTTTTTTTATACGACTAGGGAAAAATATTCCAACTACTTCCAAAATTAAAACTTTATTAATAAACGATATTAAGAAAATAAGCCCACACTCTGTACTTTTTGAAAATGAAAACTATTAGTTTCATGCATGTTAGTTTGCTTAAAATATTTTAAATAAAACTCCAGAAATACGATTAGAACCTATATAATGTAAGACGATTTGCTTTGCTACACTTTTAAATATTTAACTTTTATGTATCCATTTTTATATATTTTACCTATCCAATAGGAATGCGTGGTTTGAAGCTGGTTAAACTATTTTATATATTTCATAATATATCTGTATATTTACAACTGTAGTTAAAAGTTAGTTCACAGTAAAATAGAAAACTGTAAATTAAGTAAATATAAGATTAAACTCATAATATAAATAATGGGTGGTAATATTTAGTCGAATATTTTACACTTATTCGATACTGTAATATTGATACATAATGTAATCAGGATAATAAAATACAAAGTAAATACATATTTGTAGTACTTTTATTATAACATTTAAGTTTTCGAATAACAGGTGTTTGTTTATGGTATAGGTTATAATCTATTACATGGATTTTATAAGATTTGGAAACATAAGTTCAAAGGTTAAAATGCTATTTGTGATTTACTTTGCATTTAAAATGTAAACAGCAAATGTTCATTCGCAATTTAAAATTTAATTACAAGGTTCTTAAAGCAGTAAAGAGGGGTATTTATTTCAGGAGAAACAACCCTTCCTCGGCATAAGATTTGCATTTATTATATGTTATGTAATGGTGTGCAGAGAGTACATTCCATGGCATGCTTACGCTTTAGTTTCATATAAAAGTGATTATGAATTAAACATTATTTTATGTGAAAAAGAGTAATTATGAGATTAGTTTTTTTTAATACACCTTTACTTTTGTGAATATGACTTATCAGGAACTTAAACATGGGCAATAGTTTTATTTTATATCAAACATTTAAAAGTTTAACCAAGTAAAATGTAAAAAATCAATGAATCTGTTATTTTAATCTATGCTAAAAGTTTTACAAAGTGTTTTTAATGCTATTATTTCTTACTAAACATGGATTATTCTAATAAAGAAAGTTACAGTTTTAGTATGTATATAATTAATCTGCATAGCATAAATGATTTACTAGACTTAATTATAATTTTAGTTACTAAATATCTGTAGTAATATTTGAGGATAAGTATAACGTTTCACCGGCATTAGTTTTAATAATTGATTAGTAAAATATATGTACATAATGCAAGTAATACGTGACATTTTTTAATTCAAATTATTATTCAGTATTTGTCACCTTTATTGTAAAAATTGTAACATACTATATAATTATGTTTAATTTAATGATGTGATCTAATGAGAACGTATAAACGTAAGGTTCAAATTGCATTTCCTACGGATCTTCAATATAAGTAACACTCAGTGGAAGAAGCAAGACTGATAAGTGAGTGGTAAGGCGTGATTGGTGATAAAACATCTAGGTCCAATACCCACAAACGTATGTTACGAGAGACCAATAGTAGTTAAAGCAAGGCGTGATGGGTGAGTGGTGAGACGTGATTGGTGATAAACATCTGGGTCCAATACCCACAAAAGTATGTTACGAGAGACCGATACTAGTTAAAGCAAGGCGTGATGGGTGAGTAGTGAGACTAAATTGGTGATAGAATATCTGGGTCCAATACCCACAAACGTATGTTTCGAGAAACCAATAGTAGTTAAAGCAAGGCGTGATGGGTGAGTAGTGAGACTAAATTGGTGATAGAATATCTGGGTCCAATAACCACAAACGTATGTTACGAGAGACCGATAGTAGTTAAATCAAGGCGTGATTGGTAAGTAGTGAGACGTGATTGGTGATACCCACAGACGTTTGTTATGAGAGGCAGACAGTAGTAAAGGCAAGGTATGATGAGTGAGTGGTAAGACGTGATTGGTGTTAGGAAATCTGGGTCCAATACTCACAGACGTTTGTTACGAGAGGCAGACAGTAGTAAAGGCAAAGTATGATGAGTGAGTGGTAAGACGTGATTGGTGTTAGGAAATCTGGGTCCAATACTCACAGACGTTTGTTTCGAGAGGCAGACAGTAGTAAAGGCAAGGTATGATGAGTGAGTGGTAATACGTGATTGGTGTTAGGAAATCTGGGTTCGATACTCACAGACGTATATTACGTCATTGTAATATGTATGATGAGTGAGTGGTAAAACATGATTTGGTGTTAGGAAATCTGGGTCCAATACTCACAGACGTTTGTTACGAGAGGCAGACAGTAGTAAAGGCAAGGTATGATGAGTGAGTGGTAAGACGTGATTGGTGTTAGGAAATCTGGGTCCAATACTCACGACTTCCCACATAACATCCACAATCTAGTTCACTGGTTGCAATTGGTACCTCCTCACAAGCAGGATTATTCGTATCTCATAGTATCACACAGTGCTTTGTATATAGTTATCTCGTACAACATTGTACAAGTGTTACAAGTGTACATTATTGATCTAATAGTGTCACAAACTACATCATATTTTATCATCTTGTACATAGGAAACATGATTGTACATGTGATCAGTGCGCACGGCTTCCCACCTAAACATTCACAAACTAGGTCATCGATTACATCTTGTATCCTCTCACAGACGGGATTGTATTGATCTCATAATTCCACCACACATCAATTATCCCATGGTGTATGTAAATGACAGGACAATTAATAGATTTTTACTGATTTTATATTCTGTGTTATATTTGTTAAGCTTCTCCAATAATTAGCCCATCTTACATAGATATTTTCAATTCAGGCTACCTGTAAAAACCTGTACCAACTTATAAAAGATAATTTGAGTTAATGACTCGTATGCTTGTTACATTTAGATAGTTATTAATTTTATTATAATTTATAATTACCTAGTCCTAACCCTGAACAACAAGTTTTACTTTTTATTGGGTTTCCCTTTTACTAACTTCAATTTATTGAAGTTATTTGACTCTATCTTTTAATTAATCCAGACATATCTTTCTTTATAACTAAAAAAACAAACAAAAAATAAACAACCATCAACCTCTCATTTCTTTAATGTGTGTAATGCATTAATATTACAATGCCTGGACAACATTAAAGTCCAACCATGTTAAGGCACACGTCCCAAGGTAATGTTTAGCTAGAACTGATTATTCAGACAAAAAATGTATAAACTTATAAATTATTAATATCAGATGTTATACATAAAAGATTTTTTTTAGTTTAGATATTACGAATATTTTCTGTTTAGAAACAAGAGGAATATGATTAACCGATTCCAAAATAACATTTGTGGTGAACATGGAGTGATTTATTAATGAAAGAATCAAATTCCCCTAAAGTTACATTAGTCGGAACTGTACTCTCTCATTAAAATAATTGCGTTGCTTTCTGTCTTCTGTAACTCAGCTTTCCAATTACGTGACTGTCTTTGTTGCTTTATATTTAGTATCCTTAGTTATTAGGACTTGTTTTGTTAGGTCTTAGTTAGTTTAGATAGTATTTTTATATAAAGAACGTTCTTGTTAAAAAAGTAAATAAAAAAAGCAATATCCAAAAAGAACTGGCCATGCTTCATAAGTCGATAAAAATTAGTCTTGCTATGGCAACTTTTGTGATGCACAGTTCCATAAATATAAATAAATTATATGGAATCTGTGGAGTATGTATATACATTCCTTGGCATATCAATCACCACATTTGTGGCAAACTGTAAGGATTTGTTAGTATTACTTTGTATAACATATTATGTCTTTGGAAATTATCACCCTTGATTTAACTTATTTACTTTTGCCTATTATTTTAAATAATAAAGCCCATTAACTAATACAGCCTAGGTTCAAACTATTATTAAATTTTACTCCATATTTTTACATTGTATTTTAACTTTTTCCTAAATCACAATATTCTGTTTACTGTTTGCACAATAATTGTTTACTTATTATAGTAAATTTAGGCTCTGGAGGTTTTTATACGATTAACAGATTTTGAAAATGAAATATTATAGCACTGTAAATGCGTTGATTTTATGTGCAAGCATGTTAGGGAAACATAATTTAACAATTATAAAATAATTTATACAATTTGTAATATAACATGTACATTGTACACAACCAATGTTATTATTCGATACCTTGATGATAATATTATTTAAATGTAGTATACAACGCTATTACATAATAGTTTTGTTGTTATAACACGTTTTCCTTGTATCATGACTACAAAGTGTACTCTTCATGGTCACCGATTCGGGATTATAAACAATATAGTGGTAAAATATCTGCTCTGTTAGCACGGATAGATATATATACAAAGATACTAGATATATACAAATATAAAATGGCCACGGTTGTAATAACCTCAAACTTGATTTAAACGAAAGAAAATATGTATACGTAAATACACTAAATGATGTTTTATACATTTCAGTAGTAGTATAGTGATGTAAACAGCAAGTGGTAAATTTAAAATTTTCTTTGTTAAAGTGATTATTATTTAAAATTGATAAATATAAATTAAAATATGTAAAAGTGTAATTGTTAGTGTAAGAGGTTAGTGGTTAAGGATTCTAATAGTAGAGGGCATTTTATTAATTTTGAATTCTCAATTGTACTAACGGTCAGTACTTCATTCGTACATGTCATACGTTTACGTACGTATCTGCAGGAATAATGTTCTAAGAGTAATATAATGAAGTATTCGATTAAGAGATCCATTTATTTCCCAGAACTGTATAGTGATTGATCCCCAGGTTGGTATTATACAAATGCTTCTCTACTTTCATTTTATATTTAATTTGTTAACCTCCTTTGAAACCAATAATCTTAAAATTCTCCGATTGCACTTATACTCAACTAGTGTATCTCCATTTATTGAGTTTTGCACATTTGGACTTCAAGAATGTTTTTGACAAAGACGTTTCAACTGTCCTAAATAGTTATGTAGTGGAAGGTAAAGTATTTATTTGGGGTGATTAAGATCTACCTAATAAAAACATTACAGTTCCCACTTTAATAATTAACTATGTTACTATATACACTTTTAAATTTGGTAGTTATTTTTATTGCTGCGTCCTTAATGTTTTATCTAGATTGGTCTATATGTACCCTTTTTGTACCAAACACACAATAAAGACACCATTTCACTTGATATTGATATTTCACATAACCGCTAGTTCACTGGCATACATATGGCTGATTCCAGGATGTAATATAAAACATCCCTTGTAATACAAAACACTAACAATGCTATTTAAACATATTTTTGTTATTTTTCGTAAATGTTAACAATGTAATAGTTCCACTTTTATGACGTCCGTATATATTACATTCCTGTGTACATATAGCCTGAGAATCATTCTTATGATTATTTACAGGTCTATAAGCCTCTATTGTTAACATTATTGTCAGGAAAGTGTACTTTAGCATGTAAATCTTATTCAGACATCTTCTTTACACATGTCTCTGTAGGACAGTCCTACAAAATATACACGCAGTAAAATAATAGTGGAAATTGCCATAAACTTAAGCCATAAAAAATGATATATTTTAACGTATAATTCTCAGCACAGCTCTTTTGAAATAATATATGGGATAGACTACATATTATTTTTGAAATCAGAAGTTTGAATTATGAGATATTTTGTATTATTTTTTAAATAAAACAAGAATTTATGATGTGCGAGACTATCCAATTACGTCATGTGTCCTGTACTACACATAAAGGTAATTTTTTTATTCTAAAACTTATTACTAATCATTTAAAAAGGTTTTCCCCTTAATAAAGCATTATGAATGTTGTAGTTTATAAATAAGTAAACACTCCAGTAAAAATAACACAGGAAAGGTCTTACGAAAAAAAGTGTTCATCTTAAAAAAATAATTTAATTTAACATAAATACACATTTACATAAAAGTAAAATAATGAATTTATATAAATGCATACATTAGACTGTTTAAAAAATTAAGTATAACTGAATAAAATGAATTACATTTTAAAATAATTAAACTTTTCTAATAAGAAAATTATATTTTCTTTCAGCATATTATTTTATATCAATCTGCCATCTGCAACATATTTTACGAAATGTCTGCTTTTATATAATCTTTTACGGTGAATAGTCAAGGGACCCGTTTGTGACTAACGTATATCTCTCCTACAATACGCAGATCCCTTGGGTCAAGCTCACAACGTAGTGGCTTTATACGCAACATAACAAAGTCTCGTTAGGAAGTCAAACTGTAAAGATAAGTAAAGACATAAAGAGTGTTTTGAGGCTTGGACCTTTGAATACCAGATCAAACAGAACTGAAATACACAAACGTCCCTAATGACCGGATTAGAGTCTGCTGAGAATAACTCAAAGGGTTTAATATAAGTTTAAAATATGTTCAGTTTTGTATATGCGTATTTTAATATATTATTTATGACTCTGTGAACAGTAAACGTTATTAAAGTCAAATATAATACTATAAAGGTAACTAGACCACAATGAGAGTTACAGATAATTTGCTCTATTTACATAATTAAGCATATTACAAACAAAAAACATGCCTTACAAGATTTTAACAATGGTTTAACAACCGTTTGTTCATCGCGGTTGGAAAATGCAACTCTTGATATAAATGTACTCAAATAGATACGATAACTAACTATAAAACTACTAATAGTCATGATACTAATCAGTTTTTAACTATTTTCTCGCCTTATACCTTTGAGTTTTTCTTTTTTCTATCTAACGTAGTATTGTTTTAATTTAAATGGTCAATGAGAAAATACCCATATTATTTATAACAATTAAATTCCTAAACAAATTAATTAGTTACACATTAAACATACAAAAGTTGATAAAATCTATACACAAACAGTTAATCAAAAATACATTTTAGAACTATTGAGCAGAATGGTAGTAAAGTATAAGCAAATTAATATATCTCGTATTATATTATATTATATTAAACAATATAACCTATACAAAAAACAATAATATACCTATTTACACTTAACTATCTATACGTTTTTCATCTAAAATTATTCTTCATACTTTTGCCCACTCAATCCCCTCCCATTGACCAATTTGCTTAAAATTCCAAATGGCTCACTCTATTCTAAATTAAATTTGTTCACCAAACCCCATTTTTAATCCCAAGCATTTTTCAAATATCCAACCAAAACCCACCAATCCCGACAATTTAGAAATTCATGTTATTCAAGAGTATTTAGAGATTTTTTACCGAAATAATGTATCCTTTTGTAAGGAATAAAAAACGGAAATAAAATTTTATGCTGATTCGTTATGTGACAAGTTCCATAAAGTATAACTTTCTTGGGTTTGTTTTTGAAATTAATGTTCACCCCTGTTAATTTAACAAGAAAATCACATTCTTAAGTGATATTACAAAAAAACCAAATGCTGATATGTATATATTTTTTCAACATGATATGTTTATTTTATGTTGCTGATTTTCAGATATACCTCCTTACTACTGCCTTGGTTCAACAAATTTCAGTCGACTTAGCCCCGCAGAATACCCTCTACTTCGCGCATCTCTCTTTTGCAAAGTTGATGTCGGCACCAAGTTTTCCCAAGCCCTTGGGCACATGGTCATTCGATTTTAACATCGGTCGTCTCAACGGATTTTCCCCTCTGGTGTAGCTCTTCAAACTTCAATCAATCTTTTTACCTTTATGATTTATCGCTTCATGCCTCATATTACTCTATTGCCTCACGTAGGCTTTTCCAATAATATTTGGTTCTTGTGTACAGCACTATCAGTTCTCTGTTATTCATTATTCTTCATGTCACATCTTCTTGTACTGATCCAAGTAATTTTCTAGTACTTTAGTTTTAAAGAAAATGAGCCTTTTTTAATTTTTCTTGGATAATTTCCAAATTTCACTGCTGTAAAGCAAAATAGATTAGATAATGCTCTTTTATATCTATAATTTGGTTTTTTATAATAAGGTTTTTATGGTATTATCTTCCTGTAAGTTCCTAGATATTTATTGGTACTGTACTTGATAGTTTATGACTTCTAGATTTGGCGTACATTTATGTTTACAATTAATTATATTATGTTGAACGTTGAGGTTAATTAAGTTTAAAAATTGTTTTTTGTTCTGATTTATTAAATTAAAAAAGAAACTTAACAAACACTACTTATTGTTAAATTGTTAAAACAATTATATAATAAATTTGGTTTCCGGTATGGTAAATTTGTTTGCACTAATTTCATATAACTTTTGTGTATACTTTACTTATATGGAAAAAGTAAAGTATTCTAAATGGAACTAAAGAAGAAGATTATTGTATTAAGACATTTGAGAATGTATTTGTAAATAATACTTGCAATGTTACATTTTAATTATTCAGCTGGCAAGACTGTACTGAGTCTTTTGACCGGTATATTTTGGTTTATCTACGTTTTGGTTTACCAGGCTGCCTGAGTTTTCTCTTGCGCTGACGACTTGTTACTTTCGTGGTCGTTGGCTCAGGTCTTGATCTGTTGTGTGGTTCCAGCCTTAGGTTCACCAGTTCGACGGTTCGTCTGGGTTTTGTGGTTAGTTTTGCCTCCCTTTCTGTTAACATCATGAGCGGCTAGAAAGGCCATTAACGTAAGTTGTTCAATTCTGTTTAATTTCGAAAACTTAATCACCCTTTTGGTGAAAATATTTAAAAAAAAAATAATAATCAGGTTTATTATTTATTTATTTTTATAAAAAAGGTGTGTTAACATAAAATTTTTGTAATTTCTGATAATCTTGACTTGTTTGTTTATTTGTTTAACTTAATAAATACGATGCTGTTATTGAGTATCTTTAAAAGTGCTAGTGTTAAGTTTTAAAATTTGTCGACTACTATTAGTCACTTGTGATACATTAGCACACCGATTTGTTTTAATGATTTACAATGGAGTCATAAGAAATTCGGTGAACTGAGTCGTGAGGCTGTTGTAAATCAGCTGCTATATATAATCTCGGGACCCTTCTCATTTGTAATTAGTCTTTAAGTTTCCTTGGCTTTATTATGTTAAGGTTGCACTAGGCCAGTTTGTCTTACTCCAGGCCAGTTTGTCTTACTCCAGGCCAGTTTGTCTTACTCCAGCTGATAGATTTTGGAATAATTTCTGTGTGAGACGCTAAAGCTTGGGATATCCCTCTGCGTAAAAGTGAGTGGCACCTATAAAGTTCTGAAAATACTTACCCAATTTTATATTTAAAAAACCAATCAATACTTTCACAATTCCTGAAATTCATTTTCAAACTAAATCAGTCTGCTAATGTATCACAAGTGACTAATATTGGTCTACAACATTTAAAACTTAAAACATAACACTTGCACTTCTAAAGATATTCAATAACTCTGCTTCACTATTATTAAGTCAAACAAATAAACAAACTAGTCAAGATTATTAGTAATAAAAAAAATATGTTAACCCACACAACAAATCGACTAACTAACTAGCTACAGTTAGTAATGACAATAAAACGATTGCAAACATTGCAACAACACGTTATCGTCATAAACTTGTCGATGAGCAGTTGAAAGGTTTATATAAAGACATATTAAAACGTGGTTAAAAATTATTAAAACACCAATCTAAATTTCTATAGGCCTATCGTCAGTATGGTACTTCTAGGATTATGATTATATTGTAATTAGTTATAAATTAAATATGAACAGTACATGGTGAGGTTATTATGCATTATTTAGTCGGTCTTCTTCACTGAGATTTCTCTCCACCAGGTCGTTCAAGCTCCACTTGTTGGTTAACGGATCGTTTTTGGCGTGGGTAAACATTATTTCAAATCCACTAAATCCAGTACTTTCACATGTGTTGTTTTTTATGGCTAAATTCAATTCACTGATTTATTTGTCCCATTTATTTTGTATATTATGTGCATAAATCTTTAATATGGCTTTCAAATTGCATAAAAACCTTTCACTTTTGTTACCCTGGGTCTGATAGGGTATAGTTGTTTTATGAATGATTCCTTTTTTTAAAGAAAATTGTCGTAATTCTTGAGATTGAAAATAAGATGCATTATCTGACACTATTATTTTAGGCAGTGAGAACAAGCTGAAAATTCGATCATTTAACAATTATTGAATCTTACGGGATCTAACTTCTTTCATGGGAAATAACCAATTAAATTTTGTGAAATCATCCACAACAATGAGTAAGTACTTGTTTTGTTTACTACTCCTAGTTAGTGGTCCAAATATATCCATATATAACTTTTCCATAGGCTGCTTCGAGTAACATGATACTACAGGTCCTTTTAAATATTGATTTGTACTTTTACATTTTTTACACAATTCACACTATTGCACTAACTTTTTTATATCTTCATGTAGATTAGGCCTATAAATGTACTGGTTTATTTTTCTAAAAGTGTTAGCTATTCCAGGATATCCACCATAGGTTGACATGTGATAATATTCAAACACCATGCTTATTAATTCTTTGGGTAAATAAACCCTATCCTTACTTCGGTTGTTATATTTATACATTAAAATACAATTTTTCAAACAATATTTTTCATCGTTAGTGTTGATCCTTATACTGTATAAAATTTCCATAATTTCCGGATCCTTATTCTGATATTCAGATAACTGTACACATGACATAGGAAAGTCTGTTATGTTAGTTATAAACAGTCTATTGGAGCTATTTTAATTGACAATAACAGGTTCTACAGTGAGTGAAACATATCTAATCTCTTCCTTATTTACTTCCATTGTTCGTACTACCGACTAATCATAACAATGAACTAAAATGTCATCACTTGGAACTTTCTCTTCCTTATTGTTAAATAATCTGCTTAGATAGCCTGCTAATACATTATCTTTACCCTTGATTATTTCTTCTTTGAACGGTAAGCTCAGAATTATTTCACACCATCTTGCTAGTTTTCCTAATTTTCTACAATGTGTTAAAATCCAAGCTAAGGCACTGTTGTCACACCTCAATGTGAATGGCTTTACTTCCAAATAACTATAAAATTTCTGTATTGAAGCTGTTACAGCTAAGCATTCCTTATGGTATATACTCATTACTCTTTCATTTTGATTTAGTTTCTTGGAATAAAAAGCTACTGGCTTGAGATCGGCTCCCTCATACTGTAATAAACATGCTCCAACCGCATTGTTGCTGGCATCAGTGTGTAGAATGAACTCTTTATCATAATTAGGTATTTTTAATACTGGTGGATTGCTAATTATTGTTTTTATTTTATCAAAACTTTCCCGACACTTGGAATTCCATTCAAATTTAACATTTTTCTTCCTTAATTCATTTAAAGGAGCTGCAAGTTCTGCATATTTCGGAATAAATTTAGCAAAATAACTGGACATTCCTATAAATCGACTTACAGCTTTGCTATTCGTAGGGGGTTTGGCACTTAAAATTGAACTGGTGCGCTCAGGATCTATTGTAACTTGATTATGGCTGATTAGATATCCAAAAAACTTTATTTCTTTATGTGGTGACTTGTGTTTTTCATTTTTATATCTGGCAGAAGTACACAATAAAATTAAGATTGTTTTTAGTTTGCAATAATTAAACTATCAAATAGTTGGTTATTGTTGTATTATTGACTTAATTAAATAATGTTACTCCGTGCTGAAGGTTAACTTCTTGTTCAAGGTTTTGTAAGCATTTAACCACTGTGAACTAAATGGATAAAAGACTATTTAGATGTATTGTTAGTAACAAAATTACAATTTCAGATTTATTGTAATATAAACTCATAGAATATAAATTGATATTTTATAACTTTGCAACAAGAGCAAATTGTTATATGGTTCGCTAAGTACCCTATCTGCTCATCATAAGGATTGTTGAGCACAGAATGAATGCAAGGTATCGTTGTTCAGTGAAACTCTCCTCTTAAATTTTTATATGAGATTTTATATAATTGTATAAACTACTTTTAAACTACATAAATGTCAGTAATATATGAAAGTGAGCTACTGTAAATTATAATATGAAATTTGATGTATATCACTTATAGAATATTCGAAATGTTGTTTATTTTGTATATCTACAAACATGAGATATAATGAGACTTGCACATTTTCTATCAACACTTAAGAGATTTCATACAGTGATTTTTGGGAAATCTTAAATTAGATACTACTGAAATTACAGGAATGTTCCTAATTTTGGTGTCAAAAAAAGTACATTCTTATTCAAAGATTTAATATTTGTAATGAATCACATGTCCGTGCACCCATTTGGACTGATAGTATAGGTACTAGTACTACCTAATTTAGAATTTGATGAGTTAGGCTTAAATAACCTAACGACTTCATAATTTTTATTGTAGTGAAAGATATTTATATATGTCCTTTAGTTTTACAAACTAGCAGTCATTGTTTACTACAAGAAGATTTCTGTTTAGAGTAACTTAAAGATGTAGATTAAAAAATATTATAGTTTTCACATTTTCATGTTATGACAAACACCCCATGAGGGTGGAGCTCTAAATGGAAGCTACCCTTTAGAGCATTGGGGATGAGTAATGCCTATGAATGATCTATCCTGACATGAATTATCCTGACACACAAAGGTTTATTATGTAGAAAGCAAAAATCAATGAACAAAAATTGTAATTTTACAAAATTGCAATGTTTGTTGACTCAGTAGTGTTTAGTATTTTCAAACGAAACAAAACCAGTAAAGTTAGGGGTTTGTACAACTTGTGAAATAATGCAGATACAATATATCATTGGCTCTCTATTATGCCAACTTGAACCTATTTAATTAAAAAATAAATATGTAGCTGGTCGAGTTTGAAGTTGTATTACACTGGGAAAATCGTTGCCGTTATGAGAACCACATTCATATTTAGAATTGTTCATTAGCCACTTGATTGTTCTATATTTAACATATTATATTACTTTATTACCACGTCGGAATGTACATTACATGGTAGTGTCATGTCCTAATGTACATTACATGGTAGTGCCACGTCCTATGGTACATTACATGGTAGTGCCACGTTCTAATGTACATCACATGGTAGTGCCACGTCATAAGGTACATTACATGGTAGTGCCACGTACTAAGGTACATTACATGGTAGTGCCACGTCCTAATGTACATTACACTAGGAATAATTTAAATTCATTAGCTCTAATTTAGCTTTCAATAAATATATTTTAATAACTTACTAAATATTAATAAATTATACATATTATTTAGTGAATAAAATATTTTACTATTTTGCTCATGAATTGAAATATTATAGATTAAAATGTTACCAATTGTAATAAAAATTTTAAAAATACTTCATAATCATTTAACTAAAAAATTCGTTTAAAAAATAATTTTAAAAAATATTAACAAATATATTTATGGTAAATTAGACATAATTGTTACCCCATAAGGTAGTAATGATTTTCGAGAGAATTATATTTTCTCAGAGATGGAAAAAATCAATTCTCTCAGTGAATTACTTATAGAGTGATAATACAATAAAAATATTCCATTAATATGAAAAATAAGTATGTAATATATTAACCTGTCCCTATTAAACGCTTTCATTCGTTTTCTTATTGGTAAATGTGTAAGATTATGTAAATATTTCTTAGAAGAGCTAATGGGATAAGATTCCTATCTTAAAATCTTGCACTGTACGTCAACAGAACATTTCCAAAGACGTGCTCTGGAATATCATTAAGTAAAGTAGTTAGTTTTGTATTCATAAGTACGTTCTTGTGCGTCAAATTAGGTGCAAAATGGGGTGTATTTATTGTTTATGATATTTACTTTTTATACTACTAACTCATCATGATTTTCTCTGCTATTAAATTTGCTAATTTTGCTAAATTTGCTCTTACTGTACTTTGTGTAAATTGTGTTTCTACTGTCTTATTTGGTAAAGTAGTTCTAAAAAATAAGAAAACTCATTTTTTTTAAAACTAGGATAAGAGGGCATGTATTAATAAACCTTTTGCTAATCTACTCTAGTAATTTAATATTCTGTACATTTACGTCACTGACTATATCTCTACGACGTACAATACATACTTGATTCTCAACTCAGAATGTTAATAACTGAAATTGTCTTTATTCCACTTACCCCTATTCATACAATACACAAGTAAAGGATATCCACCTAAAGACTCATATAATAAATTAAATAAATATGGATCTCTTGCCAATAAAACAAGTGACCATGCAAGAATATAAGTTGACTCTAAGATGGTAAATATCCTAATATTAATTTGACCCTTTTATTTGTTTGTCCTTAACTTGGTAGTTTGAGTTATCTTCGAGCAAACAAACTACTAATTATTTTATATTTAGCTTATTCAACAATTTATTCTTTAATTGATTGAAGATTGATGAAAAAACTGGTCTATCCTAATTTTTGAATTTTCTCTCATTTTTTTTGCTTTTTCTTCGTTTTTTCTAAATACTCAGTGACCACGTATATCTGTTTTTGTTTGTATATATTTGTGTATATTGTTTTGGTTGTATTTGGTAATATTTCAAATGTTGTTAAAGACATACTATCAAATAGTAACTCAGGGAGAAAAATCACCTAGTTAACATTTCTTTGCTTCAGCGATCATATAATCAAATATCAAAGTCAAAATACGTGTATAAAAAACGAAGGTAGGACTGAGGCTGGAGCCCGAGGTATTGAAAAATGTAGTGGTGGATGTAGGCATGAGTTCAAAAGGAACTCCACTCTAAACATGAAGCCTTAGCCAACACATGCTCCAAGTACGACTAACTAATTTAGCTGGATAGTTGATATACAACAATTATAAGTAAACATATCATATAAAGCATCCAGCTCCTACTTTTAATAGAATGATAATATCAAAACTTTGTTTTGTAGAACTAATAATACAACTTATGGTTATTAGTTTTCAATCATAAACGTCATTTTCTAAACAATTATATGTCATTTACGTAATTGTACCAGATGTTGCAAAGTTAAACTAACATAACCTCGGTTTTTATAGTAAATAACTGTTGCAATTATAATACGAAGTAATATGATAACCATCCACAAAAGTAAATTATGTATCAAATGAAATAAACATTTTTCTTTGAGATTCAGAGTGAATAGAACTATTTACCTGTAGTAATATTTCCAATAGTTTCCAAATCTTTCTTTGTTGGAATGATAATAATGAACATTGCATGATCTAATAAACTTAAAAATAAAATTATGTGGCCATTTAAAAAGAGCACTATAAAATAATATTACCTACCGTTTTGATATAAAACAAGCTAATCTATTTTAATGAATTTTCTTCAATCGTGTTTTCCACGATATAATTTGTTAAAACGTTGCAATGTAGCATCTAAATCTATTTGTAATTTTTAGTATTTCATCAAAGTTAAGCACTTTTTATTTTCTTATTTAACCATAGTTAAATAATTTAACTAAAAACAGATGCGTCATTAAGCTACACATATATAAGGTTGCTATGATAAATGACTGAGGTAGGGACGCCTTTAGAAGAAACTTAATGGTACTTCTCCTTCCCTCCTAATGTCTTCTTAAAGTACCAAAACTACTAATAGTTTAGCACATCTGTCATGTTAAACTATCAAATAAATCATCAGCAATATTGCTATCTGGATCTTCCTTTATATTTATATTAAACTATTAGTTTTATTGGGAGTTTGTTAAAGATTTGAGTGTAATTTTCAAATAAATAATATCTCACAAAAAATAAATCATTTTATATTAAAAGTAGTGGTTTACGTGTTCTAAGTGAAATATCTTATTTTGTAATCAGGCTATCCTGAAACAAACTTTTATATTGAAAGTAGTAGTTTATGTGTTCTAACTGAACTGTCTTATTTTGTAATCAGGCTATCCTGAAGCAACCTTTTATATTGAAAGTAGTAGTTTACGTGTTCTAACTGAACTGTCTTATTTTGTAATCAGGCTATCCTGAAGCAACCTTTTATATTGAAGTAGTAGTTTACGTGTTCTAACTGAACCGTCTTATTTTGTAATCAGGCTATCCTGAAGCAACCTTTTATATTGAAGTAGTAGTTTACGTGTTCTAACTGAACTGTCTTATTTTGAAATCAGGCTATCCTGAAGCAACCTTTTATATTGAAGTAGTAGTTTACGTGTTCTAACTGAACCGTCTTATTTTGCAATCAGGCTTTCCAGAAACAACCTTTTATACTGAAGTAGTAGTTTACGTGTTCTAACTGAACTGTCTTATTTTGTAATCAGGCTATACTGAAACAACCTTTTATATTGAAAGTAGTAATTTACGTTTTATAACTGAACTGTCTTGTTTTGTAATCAGGCTATCCTGAAAAAACCTTTTATATTGAAAGTAGTAATTTACGTGTTCTAACTGAACTGTCTTATTTTGTAATCAGGCTATCCTGAAAAAACCTTTTATATTGAAAGTAGTAGTTTACGTGTTCTAACTGAATTGTCTTATTTTGTAATCAGGCTATCCTGAAACAACCTTTTATATTGAAAGTAGTAATTTACGTGTTCTAACTGAACTGTCTTATTTTGTAATCAGGCTATCCTGAAACAACCTTTTATATTGAAAGTAGTAGTTTACGTGTTCTAACTGAACTGTCTTATTTTGTAATCAGGCTATCCTGAAACAACCTTTTATATTAAAAGTAGTAGTTTACGTGTTCTAACTGAACTGTCTTATTTTGTAATCAGGCTATCCTGAAACAACCTTTTATATTGAAAGTAGTAGTTTATGTGTTCTAACCGAACTATCTTATCTCGTAATCTGTCTATAATGAAACACCCTTTTCACTAAAAGTAGCGGTTTACATTTCTAACTGAACTATCTTATTTCATAATCAGTTTATCCTGAAACACCCTTTTAAAATATTACTTTTCTAGTAAAACAGGTTATGAACAACTTTTTTTATAGGATAAGAAACATTGTAGTTTCTCAAATTATATTTTCCCTACTTATCACACTTATTTTAACAATTGATACTCCAGGTGCAAAATAAGGACTTGATATAGCAAAAAAAGAAATTATAATTGAAATATCATAGGTAAAAAGTTTAAAGACTTTGGTAATACAATACTTATACACTAACCTAAGTAAAGAACTACCTCACAATGTGAATTTAACGTATTTTAACAACTGATTCCTGCGTACTTCATTGTATTACGTGTTTCAAATAATTAGTTTCATAGAGTGGAGGGCTGAAAAAAACAATTATAATATGGTATAGTATTGTTTTCAGTCCACATAGTCAGATTGAAATATTAAAGTTCCAATCAGGGATAAAAATTTATGAAACGCCATATTTCTACGATTAAGTCGCATTCTAACAATATTCCCACTATCATTGACACTATAGCAGCCACTAATATAAGTATTACTATGACTGTAGAACGTAGCCCCATTATTACCACAGTACGTTTAAGAGTGAGTGGCTGGATCAATACTATTGTACTTGTAGGGTTAGGTGGGTGGGTTATTACCTTGGAACTAGTATGGGTATATGGGTCATTACCATTGTACGTGTAAGGGTGGGTGGGTGGGTCATTACCACTGTACGTGTAAGGGTGGGTGGGTGGGTCATTACCATTGTACGTGTAAGGGTGGGTGGGTGAGTCATTACCACTGTACGTGTAAAGGTGGGTGGGTGGGTCATTACCACTGTACGTGTATGGGTGGGTGGATAGATCAGTACCACAGTATGTGTATGGGTGTGTGGGAAGTTGGGTCAGTACCACAGTACTTGTATGGGTGGGCGGGTGGGTCAGTACCATGGTACGTGTTTACAATAAGGATTCAGTTGTAAGAATTAGTTGAATTAAAATGGAAAACTTTTAACCGAATCAATACCAACCCTAGCCTGGAAAATCCCTTGCAAGAATTCAGAACAATAGCACTTAAGCAAAGTCCAACTTTAGGGATTTTATTACTGTTTTTTTATGAGTATTGAATGAATATCGGAAACATATTCGTAAACCTCTTCAACAGGCTAAGGGAAATGAACACTTAGTGAATAATCAGTGATTAGTGTTTTATAATTCATTTGTATTTTTTCAATTACTTTATTTTATTAAATGTAAGTATTGAAATGTATAATATAGTTCGAATTTTTGTCTTAAAATATTGTTTGAAATGTCATATATATTCTATAAATATTTTAAAAACTTACTAGAAATACTTATTTCAACTCTGTGAAAAAAATATAAAAAACTTATTTTCCAATTTAGGGCTAATTCAAACATTTTGATTTTACTGTTACGATACCGATTGTTAAACTATGGGCGACATGGATTTCGAATGAGTAAGACGAGTGTAGATGAATAATTGTAGTTATTGTTACAAACTGAGGCAGGCTAATTAGAAAATGCCACTAATTATTAGTCCAATAATAAATCAACAGCAATTTGTTATTAGCTGATACCTTCGAAATGTTTAATAACTCTGATTGCAATATAACTGAGGATCTTTATCTTACGAAGTTGTGTAAGCTTTGATGTAACCAAGTAGGCCATATCAAACTATCATACCAAACTAGTATTTTGTTATTTATTTACACGTTTACCACAATAGTACCCATTACAAAAATAATTAGTATATTTTAAATTTATTGAAATGAAATGAAAAATGGCTTTATTGGAGGCAAAGTTAGGACTATAGAGTCCTCTCTACCACTTAATCTCAGATAAATAATACAACTTGAAATAGATAACATAAAATTATATTAAACTCTACGCAATGCAATATAAGACTTTTTTATATAAAAATAAACAAAAATTAAAAGATTAACTAATCTAATAAAGCTAATCAATACAAAAGAAATTGGCACTAACTATTCAAATTTAATAGTAAAATTCTAAAGAAAGAAAGAAAAAAACGCTTTAAAAATACTCACCCATTCATACCTTACTCACACCCCACATAGCCCCCATAAACCACCAGCCCACCACCACTACATATCCCGCATCAAATGACCTTTAACTTCCGATGCTGTCAGGGAGATCATTCCAAAGGCGACAAGCTGTTACAGTGAAAGATTTGTTATATAAAGTAGTACGATGTACAGGGACTGATAATATTGATGCTCCCTGACGAGTATTTCAATAACTTATTTCGTTCATGAACCTGAAACGCTCGTACTAGTAACTGGGATTTTTTTTATCTTATGAATTAGTAATAGTAAATAATACTCACGAAGCTGTTTAAGCTTCAGAATAGACAGTTGATTGAAGAATGGCGTAACGTGATTATAACACCGTAGATTGAGAATAAATATTATACAATAGTTCTGCGCACATTGAAGCTTGTCCGAGAGTCATGTCACTAGTTACGATGTCACAATAATTAAAATGAGGCAAAACAAGTGTCTTGACTAGCATCACTTAAGCGTTAAATGGAAGAAAAGATGCATAACGTTTCAAGTAGTCAATGCCAGCAAACACTCGATTGCACGTAGTCATAATCTGATCAGTCCAATTCAAAGTATTACCCATGACAAGACCAAGATTCTTTACTTTGTCACAATAATCTAAAGTAGAGTTATTTAGTTGAAGCTTAGGAAATGTGTCAATATTAACTTTAGAAATTAGTCTTAGGTGTCCAACGACAATTGCTTGTGTCTTTTGTTCATTAAGCTTCAATCCATGTTTCACGGCCCAAGAAGAAAGTGCATCGATGTCACTGTTTGTTCTAGAAACAGCTCTTGCCATCTCAGTAATAGAGAAGTGTTCATAGATTGCAAGTCATCTTGCAATCTATGTTATCTTATGTGATCTGTAATATCATTTATATAAAGGATAAACAGTAGTGGACCCAACACTGAACACTGAGGAACTCCTCTAGAAACATGTCTCCATTTAGACATACCATCATCAGTTTTTACACACTGCCTATGGCCAGATAGATAGGACTGGACCCAGCCAACACTACCATCAGTTATACCATATTTTTTAAATTTTATTGTAAGAAGAGGGTGATAAACACAATTAAAAGCTTTTGAAAAGTCAATAGGTGTTAACAGTGTAAGCTCTCCATTGTCCATAGCTGCGCAGATATCTTCTGTAATTTTAAGGAGAGCTGTTGTAGTACTAAGAAATGTACGGAAACCAGATTAAAATTTAGATATTTTTTTGGGTGTGCACATTCGTTGGGAGTGCACACATATTATATAAGCAAAGACCTTATAGCACCCCTAAAATTAGTGAACAATATATCAACGAAAGAACACTTATAGCATTATAATGGTTTGATGTATTTTTAAGGCAGATTTACATAACATTCATCAACTCATATACACTTCGAACACTCATGTACATCAATGAATATAAAACAGAGTTTTTAACATTGTTTTTACAAACAACTTATCAGTAAGAATATAAATTCTACTATAATAACTGAAAATCAAAATTGTCATTCGTCACAATGTAATATTTTAAAAGTGAATGGATCAGACTGCTTTATGGGTTTAAAGTGGAGAACTAAGAGTGTTTGGGTGTTTTTTTTTTTCAGGATAGGCGATTAAAACTTGATGATGACATTGAAGTATTATTTTATTGTTTTAATGTATCTACATAAATACATATCACGCTGCCTGTACCAGTTAAAACATTGGTAATTATCAATAATAAACATAAAGTGAATATGAGATTACTTTTATTCAAAGTCAAACAAATTGTAGAATTTGTTACAACACTGATTGTTGTCATTAATATATACATTTGTTTTTGCGTTAAATATTTTTTACAGCTCGGGACTGTTGTAAAGTTAAAATACAATACATAAAACAGAAGCGATGGAAAAAAGGAAAAGAAGAAAAAAACATAATACATGACAAAATATCCCCTGGAAGTCTATAAGAACCAGCAAGAAGCAACAAAACTGGGTATGAGATGACGTATAAAACAAGATTATTTCAAATAAATGTTTGTCTGTTTTATTAGGATGTACAAAAATAAATGGGTCACAATAAAACTTGTATTATCTATTTTAAATTAAACCATAAGCAGCAATTGACGTGTCGTGTACACGAAGTAACTAAATTTTGAGATACATTCATCAATATTAAGTTTTATAATTTAATGTCTTTTATTTACGAAATACCAAATACATATAATTTAATTAGTAGCTAAATATATGTATGTTTTACTTTTTATATCGGATATATTAACGAAAATAAGTACTGGGGTACCGATTGTTTAACAAAGCAGGAGAAACAGTGAATGTATTCAAGTCTCATGAATGTATGTGTTGAGGGTGTCATGTTCCATTCTGCTACCACAAATACATTTGAAGGATCCAACCCTACGGAATAAGAAACATATAGTAAATATTTTCTTTAAAAAAAACTATAAAGATATATATATATATATATATATATATATATATATATATATATATATATACTGTATAAATACTTATATTTAAAATATAATTTTACATATTTTTAGTAAAGTCCTTAGCATTCGTTTATTATCATTGTAATGTTCTTTTAGCCTTAAATAAAACGTTTCGATACAAATAATATTTTATGTTCACTACCCTATATTAGCAGATCTCAGTATATCATCTGCGTTTTAAAAATAGCAAATGGTTTTACAGTGTAAACGTAACTAAATATGCAATAAAATTATCTTTGCATTGAAATAAACACGGCATTTATCAGGAACCTTTTTAACAGCGTGGTTCTACAGCAATATAACATTTCTACATCAATATGAACAAGATTACAATTGGACCGTTTTATTTTAGTCAAACAGCTTTAAGTGTTATACAAGATCAATATTACTATTGATACATGTAGGCAAAACATCACTCAATGATAGTAAATTATTCTAAAATTCTGATAATTGATGTACTATTAGTTTTGTCTCCATTTTATTCTGCATTAGATCGGTAGTTTTAAATAATTTAGTGTAAACTATAAATATTAGAAATTTATGTGACTACACTAACCAAATATACAGAATATATTAGAGAGTTTATGTTGGGATATATTGTTAGTAATTATAATATATATATATATATATATATATATATATATATATATATATATATATATATTCCTGATAATTAAAAAGTAGATTTCTCCAATATCGACAAATTTAGCCACAGGTGTACCTGAAATTAACCAAATATTTAATAAATCAACTATTTAATCTTGACGTAGGAGATTTAATCTATAAGTATATAATATTCATTTTGTTTAAATACTTAGTGTGGATTACCAACGCTAAGAATCCACTAAACTTGTTACCTGTTATACTATAACCATTTTGTATGAATGTGAGCTGTTTACAGAACTGCACAATTCGTGAACATAATTTTGCACAATTCTATTCTTATTTTTTATACATATTAAAGTACTACGCAGTTCGTGAACATAATTTTGCAAAATTGTATTCATGTTTTTTATACATATTACAGTTCTGCGCAGTTCGTGAACATAATTTTGCAAAATTGTATTCATGTTTTTTATACATATTACAGTTCTGCGCAGTTCGTGAACATAATTTTGCAAAATTGTAATCATGTTTTTTATACATATTACAGTTCTGCGCAGTTCGTGAACATAATTTTGCAAAATTGTATTCATGTTTTTTATACATATTACAGTTCTGCGCAGTTCGTGAACATAATTTTGCAAAATTGTAATCATGTTTTTTATACATATTACAGTTCTGCGCAGTTCGTGAACATAATTTTGCAAAATTGTATTCATGTTTTTTATACATATTACAGTTCTGCGCAGTTCGTGAACATAATTTTGCACAATTCTATTCTTGTTTTTTATACATATTACAGTACTACGCACTTCGTAAACATAATTTTACACAATTATAATCATTTAGACAATGCATAACATTTCCCTCCTTTGATTGTTGTAAACCTTTATGATTGTTATAAATAGTTTATATTTTTTTTATGATTTGCTAAATATTTCACTTACACTGAAATACAATTTTAAACAAATAAATATATAATTCATAATTTAAGGGCAGACGTAGGTATGATAGTACCAAACAGCACACAAGGTGAATTTCATATGGCTTCCTTACATAACGAGTTTTATAACCTTGCATACTCAATTGTTCCATTTGTTGGATGAAAAGATGAATTGTAAACACCAGGTTTTACCTGTTCCATTTTATGAAAGTTTTAAACTTAAATTTTCTTAAAGAAGAAGGAGTTTAATGTTAGAGCTAAAATTATATAAATTTAATTATGATACCCTTAAATGTTGTATTTGTTTTAATTCCAGTATAGAGCGAAAATGATACAACTAAAATCACAAACACATTTTTCATTTTATTAAATACCTGACTAGATTAATTTTATCACACTCTCAAGTATATGACCTTGAACTTCTACAAAATTTCCTAAGCTTAGATGATCTGAAGGAAACTTAGTTACTCTATTAACATCATAATAATAACAATAATAAGATAATACATTTCCTACTTTACTGATATTAAAGGTAGGTTTACATAACGTTCAGTCATATTTCTTCATGGGCCATTCTATGTAACAACTATGTATTCATTTTAAACAAGGTATATGGAAGAATTATATACTGCAAGAACTATTTAGTCCATTTATTACTTAACTATAGCTTACCCGTTATTATTATAATATAGTTACTCATATCTGAAAGCTTTCAATATCCCTCATATAATATATCATACAAAACATTTTGAACAGTAAATTAAGTTACTCTAATGATATTTTTAAACATAAAACCCATAATAATCCATATATCAATCGACAGCAGTTTTATTAAATCTTTTTTTAATTTTTAAAATTTTAATCGGGAGTTTTCTTACGACTCAAAGTTTTACAATCAATCATTATAGTATAATTTTGTAGTGTAGTTTATTTAATTTGAACTCCACCAAGGTCTAATTATTACATATCATAAATACCAAATTCTTACCCTATTTAATAAGTTCTATTGAAAAACATGAACGTTTTGAATTTACTTAACATTTTCTCACTCACAAATTACCTTATGTCTGGATATTATTTAAAATACCTAAACCTCATCGACAAAAATCTGACTAACCAAGTATTTAGATAAGTATGACAACTATAATAACTGTCGTGATTAATTTCAACGTATTATTTTCAGCTATCTTTGAGAAAAATATTTGTTTTATAAATATTAGCAACCCCTGCAGTTATTTTTATTGGGTTAGTTCATTTTACTAATTTTAAATTTAACTGTAATATAATTTAATACACTTTGTAATTTATTTTAATTTACAGTTTTTCACCTGCAAAGAATCAAATTGTTTAGGAACATTGAAGAAAAATTATTTTATTAACGATAAACTGTGTGAGCATTAGATTACATGATCATATAATGATATCAAGCATTATTTTTAACCTGTTAACAATTTTTGTGTTAGTAAAATGATCTTTTTTTGGTTATTATAACCAAAGCATTATGCAAAATAATTAATTAAATGATCCAGATTCTTGAAGTACAATTAATTTTGAAGTAAATGTATTATTACATGAAGTTCGGTTTATTAAATATTTTTATTTACTAAATATAAGTTTATTAAAGGATATTTTATTTTTACTGAGATTTTACAGCTTACAGTTATCATTGATTTGCAATATTAGCATAACAGACAATTTGATATGATGGTCTGCACTATTCCGTTTAAAAGCAGGTATCATGCAAGACTTCGTTTAGTATCGTAATGACAATTCTTTCATTGTGTTTATCTTCATGTTACAGATACTTCATACAACTTTGGCAATCAGCGACACCATCTGGACTGCATCGTCTCCATCTTCACTTACAACTTTCCCAATCAAACGACCAAATAGAAACAAAAGTGTGTTTCTTCAGTTTATTTCCTAAATTTTCCAGCCAACTGAAGATTTGTTAATATGGAGTAATTTAAAGGTTAATATTATACTGTAAAAAAGAGGCATAGTCAAAATAAACTCTTAGTAAATGCACTAAATTGTGATGAATAGTAAATGATATATTTTAGTCATCAGCTACAGGGTTAATTGTTCGGAATCACGGTATTTTATTACTAAGATATTTTATCTTTTATTATTGCTCTCTTATTCGAAAATTAAATATTATATGCAAGATATATGTAAAAAATAAATATAACAATATCACAGCATACATATTCTTGATTAATCTGGTTTCCAATAGTAAACGCTAAAGACCTGGATGAATTAGTGTGAAATTTTGTTATTACCGTTTTAAAGCCCAATATAACATTCTTTTTAGTTGTTTCGATTTTCTTTAAAATTTACAGCAAATTAAATATAACATTGGATTATGAATTAAAAAACAAACAAACATTAATTACAACTAACAAATACAATATTTTTATCATAGTTTCAAAAGTACAATATAATCTATCCATATAGATAGAGTATTTCATCCCACTAAAAATACGTATACTTCATACAACGATGATATTTTCCTTAATAAGTTGATATTCCATGAAAAGTCTATATGGTCTTTAGACTTTACAAGAGTAGAGAAAACTAAAAGTAATCGTGTCCGGCCGGCATTGTTGTCGAGTACTGTGTTTATTTGCAGCAGTTAGTTTAGGAGGGTTACGTTAGTAGATAAAATGTAATGTCTGGTTCATGGTATATGAATGTTATTTACATATTGTGTGTAAACAAATATAGTGTCTGTGGATTATAATAATCAGTTATTTGTATTTGGTGCTAAACTGTGATTAATCCATTTGATTGTGATTTTTAACCTAAAAATATTTAATGGTGTTGGGTAGTAGGTAAATAAACTCGTGTTGAGTAATCCTAATGTTTGATGTTATGTTTTTAAAGTAATAAAATAATTTTTAGGATGTAATAAAATTAAAAACTGAGTACCCTTTAACATTTTTTTTATTAAAATTGATTATATACAACATGCTTCAACTTTATGGTAATTTTCAAGTGGAAAAAAAATAATTAAGTTAGGTATGTTGTGTTTAATCAATTTTAATAAAAAATGTTTAAGGGTACTCAGTTTTTAATTTTATTACATCCTAAAAATAAGTAAATAGCCCTAATTTTTAACTTTATATTACTTAATAAAATACTGTTTATGATGTGTATTAATTTGTTTGTAGTTATATAAATGTTGTAGATTGAGAGGTAGTGAGTTAATTATTGATGTCAGTGTATACGTGAGTACAGTATATTCTGGCTAATTTAAGTGATACTTTTTGCTTTATATTTTGCTTTGCTTTCTTAATTAGGCAAATTATATTCTGAAAATAATACTTAAAGTAAGAATCCTTCATGTTTAGATTTATGTTTAAGTATTATTCAAACATAGATGTGAAGAATCTGTCTTTTTACATGTTTAACTAAATGCAAGCAATGTATTAAAAATAGGCTTTAGTACTAACTAAACTTCTTATATGATAGGTCTTTATTCCATTTATATAAATGTTTGGTTTCGAAAAATATTTAAAATATAACGTAGTACCTTTACATAATGAATATCACATTTTAGAGAGGGTGGACATGTTATTGATCTTACCCTCAGTAACTGATTTAGACTGTCCCTCGTTGACCAACCCACATGCTTACCCTAGACACCCACAAACTGGGTCAATATTTACAATTACTCACCCACGCTTTGGCATTTATAACTTCTATGATATTACCACATATAGTTTGATTATATATAAAGGTCTGTCATGATGATTAAATGTCATAGTATCTGTTGCACGTTAGGAAATGTGAACAATACATTTTTTTACACTCATTATAATGTCACATCGCTTGGTTAATTTAGTTTTCCCAACTGACCCCTAATTGTGTTTTCCTGGACACTCTTGATCTCAGACATGGTTATTTCTGGTTTGATAAACATTCAATATCTTATTTGAACATTACTGAGCCACTCGGAATGGCTTAAGTACAATATTTTATCATATTAAAATAGTGAACACTATGTCTCCAAAACTATACAAGGTGACATTCTTTAGTGTACGTTCGTGTAACTCATTACGTAATACAAACACGCGAGCAAGCATAGTTTTTAAATGATCAAATGTTTTTAAATAGAAAATAAGTTTTTTATTCAAACTTTTAACCAATTAATTTATTTCGATTATATCGCAACTTTAACAGTTAGTGTTTTTGTTACTGCTTTGAATGTTGTTAGAAAATTCAATGGATATTGGATACTAAGAAATAAATATGAAATATAATGAGTATAAATATTGGTTTAAAAATTATTTATCGTATAGTGTTGGCAGTTTGTTTGGTTTTATCGTCTCAATTGTAATTGTTATGTTGAATCAGTTTTAAAACTGTCTATCAATCTCTTACAACAATGCCATATTGATCCAATTAATGTATTGACTGATATTGAGATAGTGTTGGAGTAAATAATGCTTTGCACACTTGGCGGACTTTAAATTAAATTTTTGCCTTTTTCAAATGAACTATTACTATAATTTTTAATCAATTAGTAGTGTTTTATAAACATTGCGATACTGGCATTTGTTTGTTATTTTAATATCTTAATATTTTTGATGATATTTAAATTTAAGTAGTTTTTAATTAGCTTAATACATGTTGGTACATATACAGTACAAGTGAACGTCACAAAACACAAATATATTACAATATAAGAACAAAATGCACAAATACTAACATTGTAAGAACAAATTACACAAATGTTATGGTGATTTATTTCGACAAATCACGCCCACCTTCCTTATACAAAAGGGATTCGAATATTAAAATTGATCGCCATAACATTTGTGTATGTTTTTCTTATGTTGTAAATATTTGGGCATTTCGTTATATCTGTACTTGTACTCTAGTATATTTGTGCAATTTGTGCTTGATTTTTATATGTTTGTGCATTGTCTTTTTATTTGTATTGTAATATATATGTGCAATTTTTGTTTTTTTGTATTATATTTATGTTGTATGACGTTCACATTTGTAGTTTTTGATTTTTAGTATGCATAATATCTAATGTTTCAATATAAATATATGCCTAATAATATTTATGTTCAGGTTAAATATGAATAAAAACATTTAAGTTGTATCAACTAACCGATCTCTATATCTCATTAAGATCGAATTAAATATATCCTTTATAAATCTAGAACCTCAGAGTCAGTTATTAAAGGAGCTCTTGGGCTCTCAAAGCAAACAGAAACATACCAAGTAATTTTCATTCTAAGTGCTGGCTGGCTTACCATATACTTGAATCTACATAAAGGCATTTATAGCTTCTTACAACATTAATAAATGCCACGATTCTTTGCTTTTATTTATATTAAGGCATACCAACTTCCACCACGAAATAAGTGCTTCAAAAGGGTAATAAATAGTAAGTTTCATAAATAATAAAATGCCAGTTTCGAATTTTAATTTCCTTAAATAAAAATAATAATACTGTCAATCATTCTCTAAGCACTGTTTTTAATGAATTTATAATATAATGCTATACATGTATCAAATACCTCAGTAAATTCAGTTTTTATTTAGTTTATTATAATCTTCATACTATTATAGTATTTATATAATATAATATAAATAGTAATACACTAATGGGTTAAAAAGATATTTATAAACTTTATATATATAAAGGGCTCACATATGAACCCAGTAACATTCTCAAGTATTACAAAATTTGTAACATCAAATGCTAAACATATGTTTACAATTTGGTTTAAATTTATTGTAAAAAGGATCATGCTCAAAAACATTACCAAAATCTATTGTTTACGTCATATATTTGTTTTTATTCATTACAATAACTTAGCTTACATAGATTTATAACCCAAAACTGTCATTAATTATAGGTGTTTTACCTGGTGACTGCCATATAACATTTTAAATCGAATCAAAGCAAGAACGTTGCCATAAAACTGATTAATAGTTTTGTTGGTAATTTCAAACATTCAAATTGTAGCAGATCAATTAATTATAGTAAACAATAATATGGATCATTTACGTCACCCCACAATCAAATTAATTTCAAAGTCATATTATTTACAAGGGATTAATGCTTGAAAATATGAAAATGATAATATATTAGAATGAATAAAACGTTAGTTTAATTTTTATGATAATAATTATATGTTTTTTACCGTAAGCTAAATTTAATTTAATCTTATATAAGTAATGAGTTGAATTAGTTCTAGTAACTTCTTTCAACAGTTCAAATCCTCATTAAAAGTTTTATAATGATTAGGTATAAATAAATTAGTTTTCTTGAACTTTTAAAAAAATTTAAAGATACTAGTATATGAAAACTTAAACCAACTGTTAATCTGTTTAATATTTTGTGAATATTTTGTTTGATACTGAAGTACCAATATTATAGTTTTAATCAAGTAAAGGAACTTATATAGCAACTTTTAAACATATTTAATTTAATTTAAATGCCTTACAAATTTTTAGAAGGGTAATTCTAAAAAATAGGTAATTATGCACTTTCTTGCCACCTCTGAAAATACGATTTCACGTTAAAAAAGTGGTGAAAAATGAGTTTATATCTCTTGAAGAGTTTGATTTCATCCGCGGAAAACTCGTTTTTACCGGAAAATCGAAAAACTAGTTTTTTATCTAATAATGAAAAAACCTACTTTTTTAAAAATCGTTATTATTCGACAAATGTTTTTTCCATTTCTCGTGTTTTTTTATGCTGAACACAAATATATAACTGGTTTTGTAGTAAAATTATTTTTTCAGCTCGAAAAATGCACTTTTTACGACATAACCTAACTTATCCCAATTGTCTATTTTCTCAACAAACATTCTTAATATGCGTTAAATTCGAGCGTTTGGCCTCCGTGACGGCCTGCTGGCCGTCACTCCGGCGGGAATATAGGTGAATTCGGTTTTTGTGATAAATAGTTGTTGTATATAATGATCGCGTAATGGCCGCTAATCATGATCTGCCGCGATAGTAGTTTTTCCATTATTTCTCGAGAAATATTTGTAATAGACCAAAATAGTTTTCGAATTTGTATTCAGTGCAATAAAACACATCAAAATAAAAAAAAGATGATTAAAATACCATTTAAATTAACGGAAATATGACAAAAATACTGAAAGTTCTAACATTGATTTTTTTCGAATTTTTCGGTAAAATACGTTATTTCCGCGGAATGAAAAGCATATCTCGTGAAAATACAGCCAATTCTAGACCCATTTCAAGCAAAATGTTCCAAATTTGTTTGGTAGCATGAAAGTGCATAATTACCAAAAAATGATTAATGGAAGCAAGTTTTTCTGCCAAATACTGTTTTCCTTTTCTACTTTAATAATTTGTTCTTTAGTGATATAGTCATACTTTTTAAAGTCATTAAAAATAAAAATACTGCTTAAATAGTATATAGTAAAACTGCATCGCAATATAGTAAAATTAAAGTCGTAACTCCATTTGGCATGTAACGATTTTAACCTTTAGGATATTTTTTAATTGTTAATAATAAGGGTACATTTTATATTTTTACTAGCATAACTTGATATAAACTCCAAATTTGTTTATTAATATTTTACGAATAAATTTTTATTGTAAAATGAAACTTTTAGTGATCTTCGATACTTAATGTAAAATTTTCATGATTTGGTTTGTTTCTTTTTTTCGTTTAATTTTTGTGATATTGTTTAAAATTAATTATATTGAGGCGATTTTATGTATTTATATTTACCGTATTATTATAAGTTATAAATACGTGTTACACATAGATTTACCTAATACTTAAAAACTATATGTAGTATTTCTTTTGTTCAAAAATATTAGTTTTTTATATCATTTCATGATTATCAACTATTTTGATTTTTTTTAATAATTAAGAAATTCTAAGATTAACATTATTATTTTAAAATCTTCAAATACTATACTTTATCAATATATAAACAAGTTTATATCATTTTGTAACTAAAATATACAGACTGTATTTTTGTATGAAGGCAATAGTCTATAAAGAATAACATTAGGTTAGGTTAGTAACATGGGTAGCTATAAAACATTTAATAAATTGTTTATAATTTAAACTAAATTATAGTTAATTCATAGACCATGTATTCATCAATACTACTAAACTATTGATATTAATGCAGTTTCAGCTTCTCTAACAGAGTTCCTAGATATGAATAATGTTGAGATCACCATAAATCTTTAAGGTTGGCATAAGTGACGTTAATACTCCATGTATAGCTTATTAACGTCAGCTAGGATTGAGATCAGACCATTTATTGTTCTTAATTGTGTTGTAACTAATATTTAGTAATTTTTTTAATTTAAAAATCATGATTTATGTTGTTTAATAAATTAATCTATCATTAAACATAAAACTTTAAGGTATTTACATAATTAATATAATCAACTTAAATTCAAACACTCTTGTAATTTTGTTTGGTTGTATAGACTGATCAACGAACTTTTATTATCAAGGAAACCAAATTATTAACTTAATAAATAAAATCAATTTACATGTCTGTTATAGTTTTTAAATATGTTACTAACAAATTTGTCGATAGAACTTTATTAAGTAGCCACTTACCACCAGCTAGTCAATGTCATAAGTCCCCCAGACTATACAACCATCGAACAGTCTATCGCACATATTTAGCGAAATTCCGAGATCTGTACGACGATCGCATAGTATGGAGGGAATTTTAGAGCTAGTACAGACGTCTGTTCTAAGATAGCAAGTCTAATGAACATGTCCATTTTTGTCATGCGACGTCTGCACTAAATCGTACAGTGTGGAGGCAGCACGGCAGATTAGATGAGCGATTCGATCAAGTATTGTTATTGCGCAAGCGCGGCTCCACTGCCATGTACACGTTTCGTGTCCCCACCGCCTTGCTGCTACACCGATACGTTTGTGAGACTTCGTGTCTTTTTACTGTCTACTTGTTTACTTAATTGTTTAGCTAATTAAATTAAACGTGGTTTTATGAAGTTTTCCCTAACAGGCGTATTTTAGCAGAAAAAGTAGTTAATTATGTATTTTACAATGAACAAATGGGAGTTCTAACTTGTAACGGAAGTTATTTCGTCTCTCGTCAAACTTCATAAAATTTTGAATAGAATCCCTATTTTTGATCAGGTTTTCAGACTTAACCCTCTACTTCTTATTATCATTATCAACCCCCAATGGCAAACAATCATTTTCAAAATAGTAACTTTCAACATACACAATCATATCATAATCAATGTCAACCAGTGGCAAAGAACAACACAATAATAACCTATTAAATTGCCAACCCAATTCTGTCTAATGTTATCATGGCATTCTTTATTTTTTAAGTTACCCAGCACCATATTATATCATTGTTGGTAAGTAATGGTTTACATATATCTTTTTTCAGTTGTGTAAACTATTTTATCTTAACTATTACATTAGCTTACATAACATTTTTCATTATATTAATTTTTTTAGTGATTATAATACATGTAGGTTTAATATTTCTAAACCATTTTAATAATAGATTTATTTAATTCTTACACAGTGACAGATGAAGAAATCGTCATTTCATTTACAAGAGTTGAGTTATATAGTTTTAGGGCTGTTAATAAAATACAAGCCATATAACATTTTTGTTGTTTGTTTGTTTGTTTGTAAGTTTATTATTTGAATATTACTTAATAATTTCATTTGTTAATATGTTTCACGTACATAAAAAAATGTGTATAATGGTGCAATACAATTAAAATATTACTATATTTTTTGTATTTTTTATTGCTTAACTCAAAAGAGTCATTAAAAAAATTTACATACCTGAATGTAATCCTTTAGGACCAATAACACTGCACTGCATGCGTCTGGTATGATTTAACTCAAGCTTTAATGTGATATAATGACTGAAAACTTGCGGTCCTTGAATTTATGACCAGTTAATACAAATCTCAGAGTTGCACTAAGTCTTTCATGAGTAGTAATTGCTGCCCTCATTTTCGTATAATTTTTTCTTATAATAGGTGTTACCAGGTCCAATAACTCTACATGCAATGCCTCATTCATCCTCATATAATTGCGCCAGTCGTCAAGTTCATGTCTAAGTTCGCTTATTGAATTTGCATGTGAAAACTGTTTTCTCTTTTCTAACCAACCCTTAATGCAATATCTTCTTCTTTTAGGTTCATTTGCTTCACAGTATTTAAATCCTAGACTAGCTAAAATGAGCTGTTCCCTAGACAACGACATAATATTCAATATGACACTAAACAGTGCAAATTATCAATTAGAACTTAAATTTTGTGTGAAGGACGTTGTCGTGCGCGGGGTATCGTACTGGCCATCGCACTTTCAATCGCATAGTGTGTAGGCTCTATGCGATGGTTGTGTAGTGTGTAGGGAGGGGCCTTTACCCTCTGTAAACACCGTCTTTGTTTGGAAAGCGTTAAATTGGCGGTGACAGTTCCCATCCGAAATGCTTATTGCACTCATTATTTCTGTTTACTACTGACACTTCTTTTTACTTTAAGAGCTATAAAAATAATGTTAGTATATATTACAGTTATTACAATAACACTAAATATTATTTATTACGGTGTTATTCCTAGGCACAAAATATTTTTTACTGTCTCAATATAACTTATATTAGTGTAAGGATAGTCATTGATATTGTAACATATTTATGTTATATAAATATTTTACTGGTATAGATTTTATGGTTTTAATTTTACATTAAGTTGAAAATGATTCGTTAAAAGAAAGACATTTTTCTTAATAATTTTTTTCAAAAGTTAGCTTAACATATTAAACATTGGAGTGTACATAGTTATTAGTTAATGTACCCTACGTTTGAAAGAATGCGATATTTGGGAAGGAAAATAGTCGTCATTGTAATCATACAGCATTGAATATTTGTAGAATGACTAAAAGTGTATCAAAACAGATTTTAAAGAATTGACTCTAAAATGTAAAAGATTATGATACCTCTAGTTATATATGTATACACTTATACTTATAATCTTACTGGGCATAGTCGTAAATACTTTTACAATTGTCTTGTTAATTAGTTGTGCCGTTAGCACTGTTACCATATAAGTATGCAGATAACATGTTGTATATTTGACATTTCTAAACGAATATATATTTAACCGTTAAGGTCCTATTGATTTGTTTTTACATGTTTTTTAATTTAATATGTTGTCATCATCAAACCTAGATTCTATTTAATTTAGTTTTCTAAACAGTCTAGTAAGGCTATACTTTTAAAGGTCGTTTTAAAATTGTTGTACTTGTCAGTTTTAGAGTGCTATACTTGCTACTTTTAGAGCGTTCTACTTGACAGTTTTAGATTGTTGCACTTGTCACTTGTAGAGTGCTGTACTTGCCATTTTTATAGTGTTGTACTTCCTACTGTTTAAGACCAACCTCACATTTTACATCTTAGTGTTCAAAAATATCTAAAATGTGACACGTTCACTGCCATAAGACCGCCGGTGCATGTTATATTGTTAGCGTCTGTGTGTATCGATATTAATTATTCTTTCTGGTGACCATAAGCATATTTGTGGTTTTCTTCCATTTTATTTATTTATTTAATAAAAATTACAAGGTATTACAAATTCATGGCCTTGCCAAGCTTGGACCACAATATGGAACGTATGATTATAATATTTAAAAAGTAGTATACAATATATAGGTGGTTTAGGGCAGGTACTTATTCTGTATCTTAGATAAAAGAAACCTTACAAACATGCAACTTATATGCCTTGACAGCGAGATTCAATTGCTACAACACTCTAAACTACAATGAAACAACAAACCGCAACAGTAAAAATTTTAACAAAAACAATTAATTAAACAATTATACTAACGAGTCAATTGTTACAGATTTTATAAGAAAGTACCACCCACGGTCCTCAATTTTATGTTGATTTTATTTCAGTTGAAAATTATATGCGTAAGTGTGTATCGATATTAGTTATTCTGTCTTGTGATCAATAGCATTTGTTATTTTCTTCCATAAGTCAATTAGTGCAGATTTTATAAAGAAGGACCGCTTGTAGTCCTCTTGGCCTCAAGACTAAATGTTATTTTACATATTCCATTTGTATTATTTTCCAAAACCATACGTTTGTGCAAGATCTAACCACATTTCATTTCTGTGAAGGTGTATTATTTCAAAATAGGTGAAGTAAGGGCAAACGACCACAAAAATTAGCAAAATATGTTAATTTATTGTCGAATGAACCACCAAGTCCAGAACCTCATGAGAATATAATTAGTGTTGATGAGGCAATGGAATTAGAAAGTCGTGTTAACTGGAGATTTGTTTTTTTTTTTGTTTTTTTTTTTTTTTATAGCTCGGACGCAGATCCAGAGCATTTGCTGCCAAACTTAGAAGATAATCTTGAATACACTAACTCAGAAGATTATCAACGTACAAGGTAGGCCTACTCAAAACAATGAAAAAACACATGGTGTCTGAAATTTAATATAGGATTTATTAAATGGGGACGAGTTATTTTCATTTGAATACAACCTTCAACCATTATTTTGAGATAAAATATTAGATCAAACACAAAATACTCCTCTCTTTGAAATGTAAAATTTTTGTTGGTGATGATTTATTTTACCAAATTTTACACCAAACTAATCTCTGTGCAGAGCAATGAATTGTAACAAATAACCATCAGACCATTGCCGTCTAAAACAATGTGTCCCCTACTAATGAGATAAAAAGATTTTTAGGCATCATAGTGTGCATCGGTCTTGTACCTCTACCTAGCATCAATCGCTATTGGAGTATTAAAAAGCCCTAAAAAAAATTATTTTTCAAGGGTTTAAAATTAAAGATATGCTAAGTATGTTACACTTTGGCTACAATGAGACAGATTATAAATCGTCCAAGGCATTCTTGATACACTACAAGCCAAATTTAAGTCTGTTATAAATCCACAAGAACATATGCATTGACGGAACAATAATTTCTTTTCGTGGACTTGTAGGACTTCAGTACGTACCAAATAAAACTCACCACTATGGTATATAAATGTTCAGGCTGTGTGTTGAGAAAGGGTAGACTTGGGCATTTGATATTTATCCAGGCTAAGTTGTAAGCCAAATTAGATGTTGGTGTGGCTCAAGGTGTTGTACTTGTAAAGCACGTTCAGTCTTTATTAGTGTTACACTATACAGTATGTAAACAATCGGTACATTAGTGTAACACTATCTCATGCACTAAATAGTCGATCTAATCATCTAGTAAGTACTCTTCGTGGAGGTAGGGTGGGGAATCCATTAGTTGTTCAAAATTCAAAGCTGAAAAGAGGTGAAATAGCAGCCGAGAAAAGCAACAATAATGTAGTTGTTTGAAAATTGAAATGTAAAAAAAGGTGATGAATTATGATGTTATCAACCAAGCATGTAGATACAAAACAAAGAGGAAACCAAACTCCAAAACGCAACAACCTATATGCATCGTGGACTTCAACAGAGCTAAATCATACATTGATATATCTGACCAGCTAACATTTTTAAATTCCTTGAGACGGAAAGTAAAGTGATACACAATTGTGGTATTTGCAGTATTTCTTAACACAGCTGTTGTCAAATATTTGGCAGTGTTCAATAAGTGCAGTCAACAATGAAAATAACTAACTTTGGAGGAGAAATCTCTCTAAAACTGCTTGACACACGAAATGATAATGTAGTGCCAGGTGGTATAGTAACGCCACATCACGTACTGAAAGAAGTTGAGGATTTAAATGTTCTTGCCAATATATGCTACAAAACTTTAGCTAAATCCCATGATCGAGATCAAGCAAAAAAGTTGGTAAAAATTTAATAGCCAAGTGTGACAAATGTAAAGTTTTTAGTGTTTATCGAATTTGAACAAGTAACTTAAAGCCTCTTTGATGGGTTAAAGATAGTAACCTTCAGAAATGTAATTTGTCAATGTAATATTACAAATAAGCGTATTTCTTTTTTAGCTTATACTTACTTTATCACGTTCATAATTATAATTATTGTACTGATTTCTACTATCATAAATTAGACAAAATATAGCTACTTTGTAAAGTATATGTATGGAAGTAATGACGTACAACTTTAACAGTATATGTTTTATTTAGAAATAAATATTTTTATATTTTCATATTATTTTATCTCAACTCCTTTTTAATTACATTTTTAATTTAATTGATTTTGTTTGTAATTATCTTGATAATAAATAATTGACATCTGAAAAGAATATGTAAAAGGTATGTACAAAACTTCAGAAAACATAAGACAGAAAAAGTATAGTTAATTGTGAAGCTACTATTAGTTTAAATTATACAGTACAAGTAAACGTCACACAACACAAATTTATTACGTTATAAGCACAAAATTCGCAAATATGTTACAACACAAGTTCAAAATGCACAAATATTATGGTGATCGATTTCGGTAAACCACGCTTACCTTCCTCAGACCAGATGGATTCACAAAAGAATCTAAAATGGTGTTCAACAACTAAATTTATAGATGAAAATGTAGATAGTCTAGTTTGTAAGAAGGGTCGTATTATTAATGCTTGGGAAGAGTTGTTTATTTTTAAAGAAAAATTTAATGATCGTGATAGATTAATGAATGAACAGGTTAATTTTGATTCCGAAATAGTTTTTAATAATGTATTTTCAATTATTAAAAGAACAGAAGTAACAGCCAATAGGGATTAACCAATTATAACACTGCAGCTGCCATTTTGACTATTCTAGTCTATGGGGTCGCGTGATCATAGGCCTATAAATTGAGTTGTTGAACGCCATTTTACATTCTTTTGTGAATCCCTCTGGTTTTAGGAAGGTGAGCGGGGTTCACCGATATCGATCACCATAATATTTGTGTATTTTGTACTTGTATTGTAATATATTTTAAATGTTGTGCTTATATTGTAATGGATTTGTGTTGTGTGACATTTACTTGTACTGTATATATACCAATACGTATTATCCTAATTAAAAACCTATTTAAAAATACACAGCAAAGTAGCCTTATTTAATTTTATACGGGTTAAATAAACGGATATTATTAAATGATAAGGCCTAAATCACTGTTAAAAATATTTTTTACAAACAATACCATCGTTTACAACTCAATCTGTTCATATATCACTCACTACCAACAGTTCAGTACTCATCGTAATGGAATTTAAATTGTTAAACAAAAAAAGTATGTAAATGTTAACATTAATTGTCCTATAATAGGATGCCTCAATGAAATTTGAATGAATATTTCACACGTTCAAATTGTATGTAGGTATACAGATAGAGTAGTCAATGTTATATTTATATAGAATGTAGGGCAGCACGAAATATCTCAATAAGGACATTAAGAGGGAAAATAACATAAAACACTATAAGATTACAATATAACAGTTTCAAGTAGCTTTCAATAAATAAATAACATTGTATTTTCTGTTAAATACACTTCAAGTCACGAATCTATATTTTCCAATGACAAACGCGTCTATGTATTATCTATACTTTTAAAAATATAGCCAGACATTTCGCCCGTGCTGTGATGTGGCATCCCCAGTGATATCTTTGAGTCCTTAGTACAGAATTATAATTATTCTTTGGGGTAATGGTATTATAAAAAATACTCATGATTATTCTTTGGAACTTAATTATTCTTTAATCTTCGAAGACTGTCACCCTACTACGGTCTCAAAGATACCACTGATAATGTGGCATTACAGCATGGCGAAACGTCTGGTTATCTTGATGTGTAGCACATTGATGTGGTTGACTGGAAAATAAAATGTCTATGATGTTATGACGTTGGCTACTCAGCCTAAAACCTAAGAAATGATTTAAAAGTGTTGACTCTAGTGTTAGTAATTAGATATCATTAATTAGTTTATCAATGTGTAAAGGCCCTAATACATGTTGTTATATGGCAGCTATTACGTTTATTAAAACCGTTTACCATTAGTGTATTAATTTAATATAGTTGGTTTATAAAATAATTGTAATAATTAGTATAATAAGTAAAAAAAGTTTTATTTTGTACCACAGTATATATTTTATGCATACATGTATGTAACAAGATCAAAAATAATATTTCGTTGTTTACGATTCATAGCTGGTATTGATAAATACAAACTATATTTTAATATATTCAATACTATCATAATAAAGAAGTTATTATATTTTAGTCGAAGGTTTTAGGGGACTAGGTTAAATTCATTCATGGTTTTTCATAGAATTTTTATTAGAACAGAAAATTATAGGGGCATTTATTAATATTATTCATGAATTTTAAACAATAAAAGCTTTCTGAGGTTAAAGCTGCCATAAAACCACATGAGAGGTGCTCTTGATGGCAGTTTCAACAGAGAAAACACAACATTGTAGTATTGTTATATAAAAGGCAAAGACAAACAAAACACAGGTACGGTGGGAAATCATCAGACACCAAATTGTATTTACCTCTCTGTCTCTATTTGTCTTTTACAAGTACCTCACATAAGTGGTTACAGTACATGTTTCTTTTTAAATTGTATTATAAATGTTATATTTTCACATACTGTAGAACATTATAAGTGTTAAAATATTATCGATCAAACTACCTGTGCTTCTTTTGGGATACTCAAGTTTATCTGTGGCTACCCAAACCGATGCCAGTTGACAAATACAAATGTACCTACTAAGTTGATCACGAGTGTTACTCAAGTTCCCCACAGGAGGGCTGACCAAATTAGTCACATAGACTCCCCAAGGATCACTAGGTGTTCAATTAATTTATCAGAGGGTTATAAGAAAATATATCTGTATATAAATAAATATTACAATTTGAAAACAGAATATTACACATAATAGGTAAAGTACTTAATAGTAAATTACATTGAAAATATGTTCTTTTTTCAATTTATGTAGATTAAAGAAGGGATAGTAATGATTGAAAAAATCAGTGACTGTGATGTAGATGCTATTATCTCTTAATTTTAATAAAACATATATACTGTACATACAAATTAATGTAATATTTAACTCACATGGAAGTACATCTCTTTAAAAACAAATATTAATAAATGTTACTTTGTTTTCTTTAAAAATTAATTATTATATTATGATTTATCAGAGCTTACGATTATGAAAACTGCTTTGCCGTTGGGACATGCTTATAGGAACAGTGAACAGACATTAACTGAACAATATTGTAATATATTCATTCAGTGGCAACGGGCCATGCCATGAGAGTCTCAAAGTGGTTAACTAACCGTAGACTGAATGGATGTCGCACGAAATTAGTCAGCCGTTTATATTCTTTACCATTAAAAATGGTCTACAAGTTTTAAAACATAGTATTATAGTTAAAAGTCATTATTATATGATTCATATTTAATTAATCAGTACAAATAATGCTCTAGAAATAAAAAGTATTTTTTGGTACTTCCAGTAGGAGTTTATGTTTCTGAAAAGCTGGGATACATATTTTTACACCATTGTATATTATAAATAATCCAAATAATCTTTGAGCCACTTTTGATAAAGAAAAGAAAATAATACTAGTTATTTTTACTGGTTATTTTATAAATAACTTCGCTTTTGCCTTTATTATCAAATAGAGTATTTCATGATTTTGGAATATATTATTACACTGGAATACCAATATAAGAGAATTTACTAGGAAGGATGTAAAATTATCTGTTAAAATGATCACAAAATATATGTTAAACAATTTATATTTTTCTTATAAATAAAACTGGTAAAAATGAAAATTATTTGAAATCACATTTTTATATATAATATAATTTATGTATATATAAAAAAAAACAAATGTTTAAAAGAATAGTTATTGAATTTTTTCTGATCAGTATCTCATAGCTCATAATTCATTTCGAACATAATTTAATACGATGATTTTATACACAGTCGTATAGATGATAAAAACAATAACAAATTTCTGTATAATAAATAGTAAAGGCGTGAAAACACTATTATGAAGATACATTACGTAAAAATTATTTTATAAAATAAAGGAAAAACATTAAACTTTATATTTTATAACGCTTTACCTGATGTTGTTCGTTTGGTCACTTTTTATAAAACAAATCACCGAAAATTGTTCTTGTTTTGCTCTGATGAAACTGTTGTCGATGGTGATAGCATATTTTTTAAGACAACAGTGAGCATGAAAAAACAAAAAGCAAATCTCTTTTCTATTACATATTTGGAGAAGTACTAACAAAACTCAATATATTCAGTGTGTTTTATGTGGATCCTAGTAGTATTTTTGTTTTACAGAATTGTTTCCTAAATGAATATATATCGTTATACATCCTAACAGGATAAATATTCTTATGGTAAAATAACTCGTAAACATACATTATATTTTATTATAGACATTTAATTAAACATTAAATTGAATATGGTTAGTTAAAGTTCAATAAATTTAAATTTGCTGTAAAGTATTACCTTTATTTTTTAAATGTTTTTCTCTTTCGCGTGTATTTTCGTAAACGTATTGTGAAATATATAAATATTATATCTGGACGTGACTTTTCAAATATATATATTATATATCTTGAACCATTATTATAATAAGTAATTATATTATAAAATGTAATTTGATTATATACGAGCTACGGTTTTCAACGTTACGCTGCTAAATATAAATTAGGTAGTAGCTAACGTACCAAACTTTATTGGACAGAGTTTTCGGTAAGAGTTGTTGTTAGAAAATCCCACATCACTTATATAAAACTAGGTACATATGTATTTATAGGCAGTTATAACCTTCATTTTAGGGTTATCATGAGTCATAATCTATAAGTATGTCATGAAGCATCGTTAACTTCTGTAAATTAACTATTTATATAACACAGTAGTTTGGGGTTGAGTGTTAGATTGAACTATAGTCGGCGAGTCACGAGAAATCTTCTGAACTTTATGCCTCAATGATATTGAAGGCACTGATTTCCATTGAAACAGCACAATTCATATAGTATACCTATCATAATTAATAATTTTGATATTACACTACATGACTTGTGCTCCTTCAATAGAAATTATTACCTTCAAAATCACAGTGGCATACAGTTCAGAGAACTTACTTTCATGATTCGCCAACAGTAATTATTCCCTACTCTGACTTATAAATAAAGGTGTTTTTCATTTCATTAGTTACAGTATATTAATGTTGATTTTTACCATGGATACGTTATGAGGCTATACAAAGATGTATATGGTGAGAAGTTCAATTATATTATGTCTTAAATTTGATTAAAATAAAACTAGGCTGATTCCAACACACTAGCGAGTGATTGGAAACTAACATTCTGGATCTAGTTTCAATAATTTTAATATAATTAGAAAGTGCATGTGTCAAAACATTTTACATAACGTCAAAGGCTATTTATTCCACTGTATATATGTATGTATATGATGAAGTAATGGATCATTTGTGTAAATGTTTTATTGAAATGTTTATAAATTTTTAGTTTTAATAGAATATTTTCCTACAATTATGGCTGTTCACTCAACCTAAATATGTTTGTATTATGTTTCAAATAATTGCCAAAATTGATTTTTCTTTTCTAATATATTTTATTAACGTCACTGATCTCTATCTCTAGCATTATTTATGTGAAACTTGAAATCGGAAAGTGTCAACTACTACAGTCATCTGAATCAATTTTGTTTTCTGATTAAATATCTTGATTGCATTTGTTAAAAAACGAATTATCTTGAACAACACTACAGAAACAAGGAAACCTTTTTATTGTGTTTAAACGTCTTAAATGTTAATAGGACACTTTTGTTACACTGATAAATACTATTTTTGTTTAATATAAAACAGATTCAAAACTGAATTATTATGTTTCAAAACTTGTAAACTGTTTTTAAGGGTACAGGATCAAAATTACTGATTCGTTGACAAAAGTGATTCAACTTACGGTTTGTTAACCACTTTGAGACTCTTTTAGCATGGCTTGCTGGGCAATGAATAGATAATAATATTATTCAGTTAGAGTATTGCCAGTGCTCCAAATTGAAACGAATAATGTATCACTAACAAACGATAATGAAAAGGTATAATTTAACGAATTTAATCCAATAGTGCGAGTGATCGTGGATTAAGGGGTTTTTACATTAAATAATTGAATAATACTTCTTACATTTTCACCTGTCATTGATTAATAATGAATGAAAAAATATAACCAAATCAAAAATGATTAAACATATTCTAACACCTTAAAGGTTTTTTTTTAATTATCATAATGAGATGTGTAGCTCAATAGTAAATAAGTGAAATATTATCAAAGTATTGTTTTTAAATAATCTTAAGTGAAACAATTAAGGTATCTCAAGAATATTTGCAGTTTATAATAATATAAGCACTGTTGTCCATAAAGTGTGTTTAAAATTACCTGTATTTTATTTATATTACAATACTGTGGTCTAAATTTGTTTAAACAATACTAATTAAGAAATATAACCTTTGAACTTGGTAATTTGTAGGTCTTTGTTCGTGGGGTTCAATATGTAGGTCTCGATCTGAAGTGATCGTACTTCGGGCTCGATACGTCAGCAAGTCAAATCAGTAGGTAACTCCCCTTACACTAGAAACAGCCATTAAAGATACAGTTGCATATTGGTTTCAAGTGGAATGGTATTTTTGTAGGGTTTCCAAGTAAGTAAATCAAAGTATAGTTTAGATCTTTACAGGAATAAATAAATCAGTAATATACTGTATAAAGGAAAAATAACTTTTGAAAATGTCAGTGGATTACAGTATAACATTTTAGGACCATCAAATTTAAATCAAGTGAGAATAATTAATAATAAAAGATAAACATGGTAAGATAATAATAAAATTGTATGAATTTTGTATAATATTTTCCAGCTGAATCGTTTAAAAAATGGTATTAAAATTGAATTATATGCTAAATGAGCTTGGTTTCCATATAGATAAATGATAAAACTATCACACAAAACGGAGTTGTATTTTCAAGTTTACTATGCCTCATCTCAAAGTACTCAATAAATAAAAACACCAGTAACTTACATGCCTACTTTCGATCAACATCTTTTGTTTATAATTAAATTTAATAACGTTAGGTTTAGTAGTTTTTTGACACTTAGATGTACATTTATAACGAGGATATTCCAGGGCATTGTTTCTAGGTTTATAAAAAGTGTACGAAAATAAATGTTGTTTTTATAAAATAAACTTTAGCAAGAATCATATAATTTAGATAGTTTGTAAATGCTAATATTTTTACACGTTAATGTACACCAAGAGTTCATAATTGTAGAGAAAAGTGCAACATGTTTTTAGTTACAGTATTCAGCAGCAAGATATTTCAGTTATTTCAAATATAAAGTTCTCATTTTCTGTTGATAAACTATTAATTGAATTTTTGACATGTTTTGTTTGCAATAGTCCGTCACTTATTCTAACATACGTCTTTATTTTCCAAAAAAAAAGCAATCTATAACCTAATTACCTAGTTTTTAAACATTTCTCCTCATCTTCTAGAGATCATTATGTTTTAACATGTTTGAAATAAGTTATTTTTACTATGAAGCCAAATTTCAGTTTTTTGAAGACGTAATTTATTATGAACTAAACAATTATTTTAGTTAATATTAAGTGTAATTTTACATCAATCTTTCGTATATATAACACAATCTTAGCATTTAAATAAATGTTGTTGTATCCAAGTATTTCATGGTTTCCTTTGTGAGATTTTATATTATATTTTTATGACCATCCTAAAATGATACACGTATTCTAGATTGTGATCAGTTCATGCCTCGGATTAACAATGGAAATAAGATATTTTTTTACAAAGGCTTGATTAATTAGTTAGTCTATATAATTATTTATTTAGAATAAATATATTATTAGTCGGTAATAAAGACAGTTTTGATATTTTGAGTGTTACAAAATAAAGTGTACATACGATAATAATATACGCAATATTGAAACATGTTTAAGGAGAACTGTACCTAAGTACAAGGCTGTTAGTGAACACGTGGTAAGGAAGGTAGTCTGCTTACAGCAATAAGATGATAAAGCTGATCTCTACAGGCGAGGCCATAGATGTTTGCTATTTAGTGTCAATACTAGTGGTGAATAGGCAAGTGGGTCAATCGCACTGTATGTCTAGGGTTTGGCCAGTCCTATCGTGTAATTTTACTTTGTGGATTATGATTGTCATGTTAAGCTTAAACAAACGTTAATTTGTTTAGATATACTTTTGTGCAGGACCAATGATTTACCTAGATAATTATCAAATTTGAACAACAGGATGAAAAAGAACAAATTTATAACTTCAGATATCTAATTAAATTTACTTTATTGCTAGTCTCAACTTTACCAAACTCACCACATTCCCAATATTCAAGTTGAATGCTACCAACACGTCCTTAGAAAACTATATTCTTACAAAATTATGGAAGTGTTTGGTATTCGAAACAAGCTATGTAAAATTGTATACTAAGCAGCAACATATGGATGCCTAAAAGTAATTCAATTTAACATAAACCTATATGTAAATAAAAGTATAATGTTTAGTGCTACCTATTATTATATCAGCAAATTTTTAATAATATTACAATTCCCAGTGAACAATATCCCCTTTAAACCTATACCTGATTTAAATTTTAATTTTTTTTCGAAAAAAATTGCAAACATATATATTCCACTGTCATTGTGAAAATACATATATCCTCAAAGTTCAAATAGCATAATTCATCAAGAAACACTCAATGATTCTAACCTAATTATGTACTAATTTTGATATTTACCACAAATATGTAACCGTTTCATACTGAATCATATACAAATTTAATAACATTTATTATACATAATATGGCTTTAATAAATTTGCACTTTATTTACACTTACAATTTTCACTTAATTTTTTCTGCCTATGGCCTTCAGGAGGAGCTCTCTTGAACGCATACTGGAATAGTGGAATAGTTCCAAGAGTAATGTAAGCTTTCTCGTCATATTTTTAGTTTTTCCAAATAATAGTCAACTACTTTTATTGTAATAATCCTGTCAATAAACAGGCCTACATATATTTAAATGGATTTTCCTATAATATGAAATAAACTTGATTAGCTCGTTCAAAAGTATAAATTGTGAAATTATAACAAATAAAGTGCTTGTTATTAAAATATGTATCTCCTTCTTAAAGCCAAATCCGGTGTTTAATAACACAATTGTACAATGTCATTCCATTTAACTGAAATTATACCACCTTATTAAAACATAACAAGCGCAATGGGCTGTGAATAAATATATAATTTGTAGTTTAAATTTTACCATCAGAATCATGATAATGGTTTGCCTATCCACACAACAGCATAATCTTTCCGTGGCTGTTCGAGTGAAAATAACCCTGCTCTAAAAGAAAATTCCATATTACCCATCAAAATGTTAGGGGCTGTAAAACTGTTTTTGTCAAACATATTTTAAACTTAAATGCCTAAAACAGTTCTTATTATAGGGAATCATGAATCGTTCTAACTCAGATGAGGACATTACAATCGTTAATTTCTTATGAACTCGTAAAAACAAACAGTTAAACAGCAGGAAATAATTATATTGGTGATGTTCTATCCACGCATCCTGACGTGTTCAATGCTGTAACCCAGCCACCATTTAAGTATTGTAGTCAAGTTAGTTTTGCCAGGGACCTGAAATAACGAGGTAGTTCAGTTAAAGACATAGTGTTCTTGGTTTGAGTCACCCGGCATATCTTGAGAGATGGACAAATTTGTCGTGGATGAAATGATTAAAAAATTTTTAATTCGGTTCATCCTTTTGATAAGACATATGAAGTAATGATATTACAAAACACTGTAAGTAATGGTAGAGAAGTTTATGGTTCAACTTAATTAATTTATGACGAAGTAGTTATAACAGAGCTTAATGTAGTCACCATGGTCTTATTAAGTTATAAATCAACCTCTCAGGGGTGTGTGCTGCTAAACTACACGGAATGATGATACTCAGCATCGGAGTAAACCAAAGACGTAGTTTCGGCAAGCAGGCCTTGTGCTGCGTTGTGTCTCCAAGATAATCAACCAAGTTGCCTCACGCATTCACTCTGATTCCCACTTCACCTGACCTCTTTTAAAAGTCAAAACAGGTTTTTCTAAATTGACTTTCAAGTACTGTGGATGCTCGTTGTCTTTCAGCTTAATACCGTCAAAAGAGTATTAACAGCTAATTGTATTCATACTCAAGTTGAGGAATACAATTATATTGCTGCTTTTTTATTACCTTACTTATATATTAACAATTGATGTTGACGTATGCTTAGGACTAGTACATTTTTCAGTAGTTATGCTGTTTATATATATATATATATATATATATATATATATATATATATATATATATATATCTTCAAGTTGGGTTGTCAGAGCCTGGATTTATTTTACTAGTGGAAAGGACATCTAGTACAGTTTTTAGCATGGAACATGCTTTAGTCTTGACCTAACTGTCTGAAAACGTTACGTTACGCGGGAGGGTGACGCGGGAAGGTGACGCGTAACCATGAAAACACAATGACATATCAGTGTTGACTTCAATAATGATTTTATTTGCAAGCGTTCATCAAAGTACATCTTTAGTTTCCATGACAACTCTTGTTTTGTAATTCCTTACATGAAATCTAAAATTCGTTGTTTTCGGAGAAATACATTTGCAGAAATTATTAAAAAGGAGCCACCGGGTAGCAGCCGTGATCTATTACCAAGTAGCAGCCGTGATCTATTACCGGGTAGCATCCGTGATCTATTACCAAGTAGCAGCCAAGAGCTAAAGCATGTTCCATGTTTCTTGAATTTTAGCCGTAGGCTCTAAGCAAAAAGATCCGGGGGTCCAGGGGGCTTGCCCCCTGGTGAGGCCCGCAGGGCCGAGTTTTTTTTACAATCAGTTTTATTTTGTACATTGATAATAACATGACGAATATAAAAGTAAAACCATCGTAAACATATTTAGTAAAAAGAGTTAAATATATTGTAATTCTTATAAAATGGGTACATTAACTTACGTATTTTCTTGATGTCATTCTTAATATATGGAGCAGTTAATATTAGCTTTGTTTACTGGAGACAAATTGTATTAAAATATAAAAATGCATTAAATAAAGATGTATTATTTGTTTTTGTTTGGTTGAAACAATAATTATTTAAAAAGTTATAATTACTAGAGTGTTTTGTATACTATATAAGGATATAGTATGATATACATTAGTAATACAACTGAATTCGCTTGATGTCTACACGCAAGATACCACCTTAAAATGACAGGTAACCATTGGGAATATTATTTAATTTTACTATTATTATTTTTTTTATTAAAACCAACAAAATACCTATTTTGAAATACACACCCTTACAAAAACATAAATTTTAAAAAAAGTCGCTGTTAAAACAAATTATTTGCAGATTGTTCACAAAGATTGTAATAATCCTATAAATAGTGACTGTTTCTAGTGTTTTCACTCATTATTGTAATAATTTAATTGGTTTTAACTTTTCAAATAATTCTAACCCTTTAATATAACGACTTTATTTAGAGTACCTAAAAATTTTGCCAAAAAATTTCAAAAGTCTTTTGATTAAAGGCCAGTTGTTTTACCATAAACAGGTATCTGAGGTGATGTAACACTTCCCAATATCTCATCTATATAGGAAGTTTATAGCAACATCATCACTCTCACCGTCAGCATAAATGTTGCAGTGCTGTTTTCTGTCGTTATATATTTTACAGTATCCTGACACGACATCATACGTCATCATGCCACCAAGTGAGTTATTTATTACTCAGACTGGTCTGCTGACTCATTCATAGAAACAGTCATATATATTTATCAAGTAAAAATTGTTACCCTGATTATGTATTATACAATAAATTATAGAATATTTGATTGAAACAAAGATATTATTAATTTAGGACAGCTTATCAAATGAAGACTGGAAATAAGCGTGAGAATGACATTCATGTGTATTTAATAAATGACAAAGCTTTTAGTTTTATATATTTGTAAGTTAGTTTATGATTTATATTTTGTACTTTTGAATATGCAATTTTCATATTTTATTTCTTGTTTCTATTTTTTTTATAAATATAAGGTAGTTTTTACGAGTTACCTAGAGTGGACAGTTTGAAAAAAAATATGTTTAGAGTTTCATAAGTTGTGAAACTTTTAATATTAACTGATATATTTCCAATATTTAAGATTGGTTTATATATAATTATAAACATGTTGACAATGTCCATATCTCATTTTAACATTAGAGTCAGCCGTATGTATTCAATGGTAGATCTAGGGTACATTACATTAGTATGTACACTATATTAAATAAACCTTGTCACTCGCTGCTTCATGTAAATATTCACACCACGTTACACAGACTAGGTCATCCATCAAAGACTTATGAACGTACCTCACGTTGGGAGGAAATAGTTCTCGATTTTGTACAGTTCTTGATAAATTAAATACGATTCTACATGTATGTCATTTCTAATTTACTATCACTCGTAAACAACATTACCTAAAAGTTTTATACAAAGCAAAATAAATATTTGTTTGCATATCGATTTTGCCTTTTGAACATTGTAATTCCTCAAATCGTAACGATAATACTTTCAACTTTTCCATAAAAGTTCATTGAATGAATCCATCAATATATTAGCAATTAGTGTTCTAAGAATAACTTAGAGACTATCCGACCATTTTATGTATTTTGTCAACAAAAGTATGGTTAGTTCGATTATGGTTCATTAATAATAATAAAGACAATAAACATGATCATAACTTCTTGTGATCAGGCAGCACATTTGATAAAGGAAGCTCATCCTCTTTTAAGCAATGGCCTATTAAATAAGTAGGAAAGTGTTATTGTCACTAAACCACGTAGTGAAACCTAAATTTTTTATACCTGGAAACAATGTTATTTATGTTTAACACTAAATCTACTTGCATTAACAACACTATCTTACACAGTTCACATTCTTGTTACTTTATATTCACTAATAAATTTAAAAATGAATAATGAGATAATTTTAAGAGTAAAAAAGGCATTGTTTTGCTCAGGATGCCATTTGGTTGTATTTAGACTTTAAATTCCACCACATTTATAATTCAGAGGCTAACCAAATATTAGGTAATATAAGTTTCTATTAATTCATTTATCATAAACCTTTAATGATATACAACCAAAACATTAATTGTTAGGTTTCTTAGGTTTTTATCAGAATGTCCATGATTTAAAAATAGTATAGGGGTTAGTAAGTAATAAATGATTGTATCATATTAAGTTTGGAATACTGTTCCACATTATTTGTACGTGCCATGAAAACAATAACGATACATATATGCAGGAGTTATGTTGTGACATGTCCATTATGATCGTAAAAATTATTAATGTAACGGATGACGTCACCTCATAGAGTTAGTAGAGCACATTATTTATTCCTTTCACCGCAGATAAATGTGATGTGTTTATACTCATTGCTTACTCAATCATGAATGGTAATAATACATTTATAAAGGGTCCATAACTCAAAATAATTGTGTGTGTTGTAATCGTTATTGTTATATTGTAAATGAAATAGTGTCTCTAATATTGTATATGGATACTATAACCATACACAATTTTATGTTAATTTATGCTTACATTACTTAATTATTGTGTGACCTAATAATATAAATTGGCCCAATGTTAGCACATGTAAATATGTCTATTTCTATATCAAAACACCAAATAGTTTGTTTGTCAAAACAGTAATGCCAAAACAATTATAGTTATAATTATGTTATTTTTCAGTTTATGGCTCTTTGACAAGTTAGAACTTGCAGGATAGTGGTCATTACTGTACTTGTTTCAACTGTAACATTTGGATATAGTTTCATTATTTCAATGACGTGCAACTGAATTATAACAAACCTACATGGTTTTTTTTAAACTATGAAATCACCTTCCTGGGTAAATTATCTGAATATTAAAATCCCAGGTGTAAAATAAATTCTATTGCTTTAGTATATCATTTATTTATAACATATAGTCCAATTAAACAGGATTTTCTTAAAAAAAAAAAAACTTAATATATAAACATTTCAAGCTATGTAAACATGTAAATACTTCTAAACTCTAACAGACATGTTATTTTGACAACTCAAATAGCTATAAATCAGTACAGTCATATTAAATAAAGTTTGGATGAACTCAAGAAGCGGCCAAAATGAAAAACAAGATTATAAAGACCAATAACCAAGATCCAACTCAAGAGAGTGTACTTTGTCTCTTAAACGAGACCCTTACGAGAAGATGAGATCATATGAAAACCACAGGGAATCTCCTTGTAGGTTGGATATTGTCAATAGGGATTTCAAAAAAAAACAAGGTTTGAGTATATGTATATGACAAATTACTTCACGTTTTCCGATTATTATTGATACATATTTGAACTTCTTCTACGATTAGATCACTGATTTATCTGTCTATTTAAAATATACACAGAAGTTAATATATTACATTTCATAACTAAGAGATATAAACCTAACTTTCGTGTTTTTAATTCTTATCGTAAGCAGCCTATCCCGAGAGCCAGAGAAGCCATCTCAAGGGACTGCGAGGAACTCCACCTACCCCCAAGGGACTGCGAGCGACTCTAGACTCGAACAGCCCACCTGACCCTGAGAGACGAGCGGACGCCGAATCACCTACGGCCCGTTGACAACCCATACCTGCAGAAGACATTGAATTCCAGGGATCTACATTTGTTTAACACCTACAGGGTTTAAGGGGAATGAAAATATAAACTGGTAGACGAAAAATGTACTAAGGGCGTTCAATATACGTTTGACCTACACCAAAGCGTGAGCCGACGGGTTGTACATTACTCATATAGGAGCTAACAATAATCATAATTTAAGTATTAATATTATTCACTGATTGAGGGGATTAAATCTTGTATATTTTAAAGTATTGAGAATGTTAATTTAATTTGCAAAATATATGTAAAAATATGTATTTAATACGTAAATCCATGTAATTGATCATAGTCCGTATAAGTATTTGTTTGTTTTGAGTTGATATTGATATATAGTAAAGAAATAATTATTGCGTTGGATATATTAACCATTAATGTTGGATAATTCTTGGTAAGAATAAAGTAATAGTAACTAGGGCCACTGGAATATATTTAACTTGTCAATTGCAGGTATTTGTGAAATAATCTAACTTGAATTGTAGGATAAATTGATTAGGACGTCATTGTTGGTAAGGTCGGTATATTATTGTTTCATTGTTAATTTTTATTGGAATTAATTGATTGATTATTTTCTTGAGTATGACTTATTATTGAATATATAATTTTCACTTATTAGTATAGACGTTTTGCATATATAATACTTTTTTAGTTTCGATTCTTATGGTGACGTTTATATAATTATTTAGAGGATTATGATTTAATAGTATAGGAGTTTGTTGATGCTTGTTGTAAAATGACATTTCTTGAATTTATTGGTTCACCGGACTGTATAGGTTGGTAGTACTGGTCCTACGATGATGCTGGTGAAATTATTGTGCTTCGATTAAATTAGTAACGTAACAGTTTTTGCTATCGTTATCGCTTATGTGCGGTTACGCGGGTAAAGGACAGTGCTTCCGCTCTCCTGGAAGCCATTTCCGCTGCTGCACTCACCATGAGTTTCTAGTTAACCAGAAAAATCTTGACTAACCTCTCTATAAATTGACTACTGATAGCAGGTAGACGGAGGCCCTGTCTCGGTTGCTTTAGTTCGCGCATGCGCACTAAGTACAAAGGTGTGCAGGTAGAGAGACAATATCAATCAATAAATTCCCGACAAAACCAAACTGGACCGCCGTATTGCTTTGCGAACTTCATTGATTTATAGCAGCGCCTACTAACCGGTTGACGCAACGGGGCAACAGTTGAGAACGCGGTTGCCTGTATAGGGCATTCGAAGGCACAACTGAATTGGCCTTCAACGACTAAGGACATGGATAAATTGGAAGAACTGATTTTAGGGTCCACGAGCTATGAGGACGGCATGGAGGAATACATATCTGCTATATGTTTTAAAATAATAAAATAAATGCTAAATATCCATGTGGATCCTTGGATGAATTGATCTCCAAACTAGTATTACTAATTAGGCACTGTGATTCTGTCATTGTTGATAACAACGAAAAAAAAAATGTAAACTAGACTCGTCGTTAAGGGAAACTGCATCATTATCCTCAAAGCTTGATGAGGAGAAAAAACAAAGAGCACTAGATTTCAATAGATCCTTTCACCTTAATGAAATATAGATCGAAGAAAAATTTACTCTAATAGAAAAAGTTAAAGAGCTAGAAAACAAACTAAATATTAGTATGGAAAAATTTACCTCTTTGTTGGAGAAAAAAAATGAGTTGGAGAAGGAGCTAAAGAAAGCGGCTCTGCTTAATGACACGCTAACTGAAAGAGATCACTATAAAGACATTACTTTAACAAAACTAAAACTGGAAATAAAAACACTGAAGGATGAGATTATAGCTCTAGACAGTAGATCATCTTGGAACACTGATAAATGGGCTGATGACACAGTTTTGAGTTCTTATTTTTTAGCCATTGAAAAGAGTATAAACCGAAATGATATTCTTTTGCTCGGTCCTTCAGTTACTCTTACCATAAGATTTAGCACCCCTGACACGTGTATGGAGATCCTAAAACTGACTACTTTTAATGAGTGCAAATTTGTCTTTTTGTGCCTGAGTGATTGCAGTGTGGCTGATAGGAGGGACGGCGGCTCCCACTGGAGCTTATTGTTCCTAGATAGAACTGACAATAAGGCGTACCATTTTGACTCAATGCAGTCAGTGAACAGGAATACAGCTTTGATCGTTGCCAGCAACCTAGGGGTAACATCACAGGTTGTCGAAATGCCATGTATCCAGCAGAGGGACACGTTTGAGTGTGGCATACATGTGTTGGCAAACACCAAATATATAGCCTATCATTATTGCTCTAAGGACGCTAAAAATACTTCTTTTTACGATTGGTTCACTACAACGGCTAATGTGGTCAATAATAAGCCGGTAACTAAAAGCGACACCATGACACCCATAACGATGGAGCCCACGCGGATCACAATAAAAGATCAACATCAGCCAAACAAATGGACAAAATATCATAATACAAAAAATAAACGTTTCAGAAACAAGAAACGAAATATAAAAGTACATACCATTGTAACTAAAAACACATTCGAGGTCCTGGATCAGATTTCCTGTAAGAATGAGGATGAACACTATCAGGACGATATCAACCAACCTATAAATAAAACAAGGAGGAAAACAGGATTAGAGCAAAAACATCCTAAAACAACAAAAGAGATTCAACGCTTTAACATAGCTTCAACTTACCCCAAAAATTCAAACCATAAATTAATAGTTGTAAGCGACAGCCAGGGAAGAGACTTAGGAATTTATCTAGGCCATGTCAATGATGAGAATATAAATATTTGTAATAACTGCAACCCGGGTGCTCCAATAGAATACATAATGGAAACAGTGAGAAGCTATGAATGGTTTAATGATCTTACTAAAAGTGACTGTATTGTCCTTATAGGCGGAACAAACAACGTACTAAAGAGCATTGCAACACGTATGCCTACTAAAGTCTTTCTGGATGGATATAAGACTTTATTAGAAAATTATTTTAAATACTTTAACCATACAAATGTGATTATGGCAACAACACCCTACCGATATGACTGTGCAGCTGATAGCCCAGAAAATAGCCTAATAAAAGAATTGAATTTAATGATTAGACAAATAGTATGTAGCCTCCCTAACGTGCAGCTCCTCGATACATATTTGCTCGAGAGCTGGTGTCACACCAAACACGGACTACACTTCAACAGAAGAGGGAAACGTGCAATATCAAAAGCAATAATGAAGAAGTTTAAAGAAATTTTGCATAATTTGACTGACGTCTCTCCTACTACAGACCCAATCTCAGACATACCCACTATTAATAAAACCCATCAGAAAGAATGTGAACCCACAGTGGCACACTTAAAAACCTCAGATAGTATTTTTAAAAACAGAGATGAAAGAGTGGAAAAAGACACAATCCTTATAAAAGAGGCAAACATGATAGAAGAAATAGAAAACAATAAAGATAATCCTCTTGTTGCTTTTTCCCACTGTATATCTGGGGACTTTGGCAGTCAAAGGCAGATGAGTGGGGGAGCTGCGGTGACATTTAGGAAGAAGTTTGGGCGACCAAAACCCTCAGACATATTAAACGATTACCTGACAATGCAACAACCAAGTACCGATCGAGCTGCGGTGTATGGGCTTGTAACTAAAAAACAATTCTCTGGGAAGCCCATGCTAGAAGACTATAACTTGGCGTTCCATCATTTAACTAGAGACTTTCACAAAAGGAATTTCAAGAAATTGATATGCACACCCATGGGATGTGTACGAGACAAGATTCCACCACATGTTTTTGCAAAGAATGTTGTTAATTTTCATATTAAGACTGGGGCTACAGTGAATATAGTTGTGACTGATGAGAGGGCAACAAGAACCTTGAGAAATGGTTTAGAGTATCAAGAATTTGTGCACATTCTACAGAATTGTATCGACAAGGAGCTAAGAGTGTGTGGCATCCTGGGACGATCAGACGAGAACAATAAAGCAACCAAAACACCAGACACTCTGGAAACAATACCATTTAAGTCTCAGCACGGTAATGGAAATATTGAAGCTTCAATGAGTGGGGATCCTCTCGCCAGTGACCAATCATCGAACATTTATAGCAGACTTATTACAGTTAACCGGCCATCTGTTTCATTGCATTGTAACTCCTCCATCTGTCAATCCCTTCCCTCACCAGGCTTGTTATTCATGGACCAGTTCCCACCTTTACCATCGACTCCCAACGGAAATAACCAAAATATAAATGTAAATAGCTTAAGTAGTATAGATACTACGATTAATGGTTATAATTGTGTAACGACACCTTTAAACTCATCTCTCATAAATGTAACAGGAAAAGGGTAAGTGAAGATCACATAAGGCAGAGGCAAAACAAAAAAAAATTTTCGAGCGTAAATAGTAATATTGAAATATACCACAAAAATATTCAGAATCTTCGAACTCGTTTTGAACAATTAGAAGTAATTGTATCAGAAATAAAACCAAGTATTATTGTTCTTTCTGAACACAACTTAAAAACAATTGAATTAGAATATTTTAATATACATAATTATAGTTTAATTGCTCATTATGCTCGAACTACCACAACTGGTGGTGGTGTTATTATTTTTTCAGAGATGGGTTTAAAAGGTAAAGTAATCAATCTACCGGCCATAGATGCTTTATGTCAGGATAAACAATTTGAATTCTGTATTGCAAAATTTAAAATAAGTAGTAAAACTTTATTATTAGCAGCTATATATCGAACTCCACAATTTAACAATTCCGAGTTTTTAATAAGACTAAACTCTATGTTAGAAATTTTAACATCCAAAAAAAATTGCTTTATTATTTTGGCCGGGGATTTTAATATTAATGTCCTGAGCACCTCAACAGAAAGCAAGGAATTTAAAGGTATATTAAAAAACCATAGTTTGAATTACTTAGTAAACTTTCCCACTAGAGTCACGGTAACTAGTGAGTCTTGTCTGGACAACTTTTGTACTAATATTAATATAAATGAGACAGAAGTTAAAGGTATTGTAACTGCGCTGTCAGACCATGATGGGCAGGTACTTAAACTTTCTAATATATGTTATAATAAAAACCATGAATTAAGTCTAACTAGAAGAAAGTTTTCAAAAGAAAATATGAGGCTCTTTAACTCACTGATATTTAAGGAGGATTGGAGACCGGTTTATGAAGCACCTATTGAAGAGAAATATAACACTTTTATTGATACATTTAATTTTTATTTTGCACAAGCTTTTCCAAAACAAAGAATAAAAATTAATACTGTGAAAAAACGTAAATGGATTAATAAAGAAGTACTTGATGCAAAATCAAAACTTATAGAATTAAAGAACAAGGTCAAAGAAAACAGATCACCACAGTTATGCGAGATGGCGAAAAAGATGAACAAAAGCTATAAAGGCAAACTAATAGAAGTTAAGAAAAATTTTTACGATGAGAAAATAAAAAAACTCAGAAAATGTGAGCAAAACAACTTGGGAGATAATAAATTCCGAAACAGGGAAAATAGAATATAATTTAGAAAACATTTCATTACTGGTTGATAATAAACCTGTCTCCTATCCGTAATTTTTAAGTGAAATGTTTTATCTATATTTTATAAATGTAGTTGACAGCATGGTTGAGGGAGCCGGTCCGGATGCGCTCATCAATGACAGGAAGAAGAGGGGTCTTGAGATTGGACATTTGTCCTTCAATTGTCCTCCAACTAATGAAAATGAGATATTAGAAATAATTGATTCTATAAAAAACAACAGCTCAAGCGGTTATGATGATATTCCAACAAAAATAATAAAAATAGCAAAATACTCTCTAGTTAAGCCATTGAAACATATAATTAATGCCTCATTTAACACTGGGGTATTTCCATACAAACTAAAAATTTCAAAAATTATTCCGATCTTCAAGAAAGGAAATAAAAAAGAAATATCAAATTACCGCCCAGTCTCGCTTCTCCCTTCCTTTTCAAAAATTTATGAGCGTGCAATGCACAATAGATTAATACTCCATTTACAAAGAAAAGATTTATTTGACAAAGAACAACACGGATTTCGTGAAGGGAAATCAACTATTACGGCTTTGGTAGCATTTGTAGAAAAGGTGATAGAGTCAGTGGACAATAAGGAAAAATTAGCTGGTGTTTTTATGGACTTAACCAAAGCCTTTGATAGCTTGTCGCATAGGCAAATGTTGTCAAAATTACAATCTCTTGGCGTTGGTGGAGTGCATTTGGATTGGTTTAGGTCATACCTGACCGACAGAGTTCAGTATGTACAGGTTTCTCATCGCCATATGAATAATGTTTCAACATTCTCATCGAAAACAAAACAAATTAAACACGGGGTACCTCAGGGGTCTATACTCGGGCCCCTTTTGTATATCTGCTATGTACAAGGTATTCCAGGTATTTTAAGTCCAAGCCATGAAACATGCCAATTAGTAATGTATACAGATGATTCGAACCTTATAATAACCGCAAACTCAAACTCATAATTGGAAATCAAAGCCTATACAGAACTAACAAAATTACAAGAGGCCTTTACTAATAAACAAGTTTTTTTGAATCCACAGAAAACAAATGCAATGCTATTCTCAACTAAACAAAATAGAGATTTAACATTCCCTACCATAATGCTAGACTTGCAGGAGGTCGAACATATTGATAGGTCAAAATTTTTGGGACTTTATATCGATAAAAATGTATCTTGGGACTATCACATTGACCACATTACAAATAAAATAAATTCGGGAATCTTTGCACTAAGAAGGATGCATTTATTGTGTAATGTGGACGCTCAAAAATCGATCTTTCATGCTCATATCCAGTCTCATATAGCTTATGGTCTCTGTACATATGGTGCAACATCATCTTCTAACCTTAATAAATTATTAGCATTACAAAAAAAAAAAGGAATAAGAGTAATATTAAAAAAGAAAAAGGATGAGTCTGTAAAACGTGATTTTTCTTCACTAGGAATTTTGATTGTTTACGCTCTTTACGCTCTACAGTGCATGATGTATGTGAAAGCAAAAGTCATGTCAGACTTTCAACCAAGTGTAAAAAGACACCCATACGAAACTAGGAAAAAACAAGACATACGTTTACCAAAGCATAGTTTAGAGTTTTATAAGAAAAAAACATCTTACATGGGGGCAACATTTTTAAAACAAATACCGGTGAATTTAAAGTCCGAAAGTAATTTAAAATCTTTAAAAAAAAAGGTTCAACAAATCTTGATTAATAAGGCACCATATAGTATGGCGGAGACCTGTACATGCTGGGAGTAAAGTGAACCTAAAGCTTGAGGGGTGCTCAGGACAAACGTAGAGTTAATTGTGTATTTTTTTAGTTATAATTATTTAGACTATTTTATTGTGATTGACGAAAATTGTTACAGATAATTAATGTGACACTATTCATGTACAACATTTGTATATACGAATAAAGAGAATTGACTATGACTATGACTATGACTATGACTAGGTAATATTAATAGTATTATGATTGAAGTTTCCTAAAAGGATTAATTAGTATTGTCTATTATTGGATGAGAATGATATATTAAAGGAGGTGTATAAATGTAAAATAGGATAAGATAATTGTAATATTTTGCAAAGAACTGTCAAGATGGTATGCTGTGAAAATAAAAATTGTGTTGTACTTTCACCAGTGTCAATAGTTACTCCAGGTCCTCGTTTTCTACATTAGCTAAGAGAGTTATTAAAGTTAAATTATTTTCTCATTACTTGTAGAATAATATTCATTTGTGAATTAACATTTTATTACAAATTTTAGTAATTATGATCTTGTGCCATCTAATATTTTACATAATTAAACCTCAAAAGTTTGCAATATATTTAACAAGATTTGGTATAAGACAAATTACTTCACCTTTTCCGATTATTATTGATAAATATTTGAACTACTTCTACGATTACATTACTGATTTATCTGTCTATTTAAAATAGATAAATAAGTTAACATATTACATTTCATAACTAAGAGATATGTGATATATTAGTAACTTAGTAAGGGACTTTTGAATTGTTTTTGAAGGACCAATCTTATGTTCAAACGAGTTTTTCTAATTTTGAATAGTGTATTATCCTAAATAGAATTCATTCCTAATGAATCCCATTAAAATTTTTTACTACAGTCTAATTATTTTAGATTATACTTTCCATACAACTCGTGACAAGTTAGGTAGTAAATATACTGTAATAAGCTTGATTGTCAGGATGTCTACTTCAATACGCTTGCAAGAGACTATAAATGCTATTAATTACTAAATAGATCAGGGTGATAACATCAATATTGATAAGTATTGAACAAAGAGACATATTCATTTGTAATAAGGCACAAAGAATTTATTTATTTTTTTAATTCATTTATTTACTTTATAAATAAAATATATAGATTACAAATAGCAGTTTTATTATAATAATTATCACTCTAGTCAAACAGCTATTTGAGTGAAGATCTAGTATTATAAAATTTTCTTATACACAAATTAGTAGTAAATATTTCTTACAATTAAAATTAATGGGAACATGACCAATAATTATCAAAATTCAAAAATATAGCAAATGAATAAATAATAAATAGATTAAGTTTACATGATTAGTAAAATATGAAAACTCAGAAAACATAGTGCTATGCAACAATTATACATTCTATACAATCAATAACTACACGGTAAATAGAAAAATAACGTATAGGCAATTAGCAGAGAAAGCGATAATAACAAATTAACCAAATGGCAGCTAATTGCTTGGAAAAAATATATACTATAATTAAAAATTCAATAAAGTATCTGACCGTAAAAAACAATTAGAGCCACACAAATATTATATAAAATATTTTCCTTTAATTTATATTACTATTATTATTGCATTATTTTTGGTGGTTGTTTATGAAAAAGTTCTTGATATAAACTTTATCTTCGAAATGAATACCACTGGTTAAAATCTCTTAATTTAGTTTGAGATTTTTTAACACTTCCTCAACGATTACCCACATATTTTCAAGGCAGAAGTTTCAAAATACTTGGAATTTTATTGTTTAAAATATTGTTATAAGTTAAAATAAAAATAGTGTTTTAAATACCTAATTATAATTATTTGGACACTATCTGGAGATGGGTAAAATGGTACAGCTAAAGACGTATATTCATTGCTTAGTTTGAAAAATACACATGCTGACATTTTTTGACTCATTCTTTATGAGTTTCTCATACCGCCTACTCATACACGTACATTGGTATTGACCCACCCACCTACTCATACACATACATTGGTATTGACCCACCCGCCTACTCATACACGTACAGTGGTATTGACCCACCCGCCTACTCATACACGTACAGTGATATTGACCCACCCGCCCACCCATACACGTACATTGGTATTAACCCACTCGCCCATACACGTACATTGGTATTGACCCACCCGCCTACTTATACACGTACAGTGGTATTGAATCACCCACCCACCCATACACGTTCATAGGTATTGACCCACCCGCCTACTCATACACGTACAGTGATATTAATACTAATACATAGGAGTATTAGTACCACCTTACGTGTTTAGATGGGCGGTTGGGTTAGTACCACCGTACGTGTATGTTTGGGCGGGTGGGTTAGTACCACCGTTCGTTTATGGGTGGGTTAGTATCACTGTACGTGTATGGGTGGGTGGGTAAGTTAATGCCACCGTACGTGTAGGGGTGGGCGTTTGGGTTAATGCCACTGTATGTGTATGGGTGTGTGGGTGGGGGGGGGGGGTTAATGCCACCGTACGTTAGAACTATTTTTTTCTTCGAAGCGCCTGTACTATTTGTGATACAATTCCCGCAATACATGTATGTACCTGAATCACGGTTTAGCGCCGTCACATATTGTAAATACGAGGAAACCAACACTTACAAACTAGTATTGACCCACTCATCCGGTAATTTTATGCTCACTTAAATTGGTACATTTGAGTTAATGTTTTTGTTTATATTAATAATATTCAGAGTAATTTTTTTGATTATTATTAATTTTTTGACTAATACTCTATTCTTCTGAACGATTGTAGCGGAATTATTTTATAAATATTACTATTCAGGTTTTTATGAAAATAAATAAAAATTTAGAGGCATAAAGCTATGCAGGCTACTCGTAGGTTAACTCTGAATTAAGAAAGTTTCAAGTGATTTAAGTTTGAAGTGGGTTTCAAACAAAATATTTCAAATTATTTGGGAAATGAGTATTGTTGTAGTAAGAGAGTGTTTGCAGTATAAAGCAACATAAGTTATTTGAAAACCACCCTTCAATTCATTTATGATTTTGGTTTCATTTTACAGTTCTCATAATAAGAATGGCCTGTGCGAGAACTTTACTTAAAGTGTGCAGTACCAACCATTGCCTTGTTAAATAACTTTGGACCTTGAACTTATCAGTCTAAGACCTTCAATAAAACTATATAACTTATATCTCATTGAAGAATTATTATCTCTTTTATATTCAAACTGAAAGCATCATGGCCGCTAATAATAATTACAAATTTCAGCGTACACCAATCATAGTCAACAATTAAACCATAACCGTTATTTCAACATATTCCCCATCTGCTGGAAGTAGTTATGGTAGTTAAATAACTAATTACTCCAAAAGGTACTCTTATTTAACATTTAAGACAAACTATTTATCAAATTATTAGGAGAAATTAATTGTTTCGGGAATAAAAATTTCGTAAAATTTTAAATCTGTTTAGTTTTATATATATTTTATTCCATTTAAGAGTTCTACATTGATTTATATTCCAAAAATTACTGTTTTATGTGCAAGTTATTGGGAAAATTTGAGGATTAGTTTCCCTTGCATTACACGCTGAGCATATTTTTAGTTTAATTAATGTTTAAATTACCAATAATTTTATTACTGTTTTCATATTTTATTTGGGTATCATTACTTTATTTAAGTTATTGTTTAAGAATTATTAACACCTTAAATTTATTAAGAAGGTATATAGGGAATAACTCTCTACTGTTTCTCAGTTACAAATTTTTTTTTTTTTTTTTTTTTTTGTATTTTCAGAAGTGTTGTATAATATATGAAGCAGATAACAATAACTCATATCTGGAAATATACAGTTTTCTAAGCAGTAATATTTAATTTAGTTCTAACAATATAGTAATATATTTGGAATGAAATGAAATGAAAAATTACTTTATGTACAATTACGTTGCAATTGGTGAGATTAAGACTAAAAAGTCCTCTCTTACACCTTATAAAGCATATATTTAATGATTCTTAAACATTATATTAACCGAAACAATGTGTATTATTTTTATATTATAAGACACTTCATCATATATAAACTATACAAAGAATAAACTATTGAGGTGAAATTGGTCATATTAAGAAAATATCTGTATTTGTTTGTAACATTTGTATTTATTTTTAATTTGACGAGTGAAAACAATTTGACTGTTGATTAAAATATGTGAATACGTTAATGACATCCCAATTTAATGTTGGGTGACAAAAGGTAACACTCTGCTAGAACACATATTTAAAATATACTAGTAATACTCAATATAATGTATTTAGATGCTTAATTAATAGATTTCTTAAACAACCTAATGGATGCAAAATCTATAATGTTTCAATAATGGAAGCATTTTATTTGTTAGAAGTATTTATTTATTCGTATTCAATCGTCCTTTCAGTAAAAAAAAATATTTAATTTTAACAACTATAAACTAGTTAGAGTAATATTTTAGTAAGTATTGCTAAGTTGCTTTTCAGTACAATATAACTTGCTATTTATTTATATCTATTATTATTAATGTGAAATTCTCCCAGGAACGGAATGCGTTAAGTGTTGTGACCCTTGGTCTTTTTTTTTTCTTTTTGTCTTTCCAGAATTCCTTCATCTTGTTAGGGAAGGCTAGCTTTCTTTCTTGGGTCCTTTAGGGTTTGTGTTGTTTGCCCTTCGGTTGTTCCGGTTCATTCTTCCATTCACATTCCTTTAGATGTCTCTGCCTGATGTATCAGTATTTTAGTTTCTTGTATGTCTTTTCGTACTTCTTTCATCCAGGGTGTTGTTATTGTGGGTGAGTTAATGTGGTTTAGTATTTTCTTGGTTAACTGGGCATAATATAATCTGCTTATGTGTCCGTAGATATTTAAGCGTTTCAATGTTTGAGTTTCGTTACAAAAGATCTATGGTTTCGTTCTTTTGTAGTCTGTATCTTTCTGGTGTGAGTTAGTATATATATTCAAGTTTTATATGATTTCAGAACAAGCCATTTTGTATTTGTTTTATATAAGAACATGTATTTGATGATATATGCATATTGAACTCACACTCAAGAGAGCAGTAATATCACTAAGATCAATATGCATCCTTCTACTGAGAACTTCAGTACGCTTGATGGTGTATAATTATGGAACCACAAGTTACAGCTGGAACGTATTGTGGTGAGACGTGGCAATATAATCAATATAACGGCGCCCCAGAGGCCATTCAACGCAGCTGTTACCTTTACGACGTACGACAATAGTTCCTATATGCGCACGAATGTGTTCGTTATAATATCAACAAAATTCCATATATATTATTAGTTTTGTATGTTATGCTATTTAATTGTTATCAAACATTTTTTTTTAATTTATGTTCATTATATGGGGAATCCATTAGTTATTTTTTTTAATTTATTTTTTACCATTGAATTTTCCATAATTTGAAGATAATATTTTAATATTTCCAATGCTTCAAGTGTTTTAAGGAACAAGCTCAACGTTCCGACAGATATAACCAACTCCTGCCATCTTCGGGTATTACTTACTACCTTAGTCTACATTTACAACTTTTATCTTTTTTCCTTAACCTATAGTCTACTGATCTAAGAAAACACAAAATAATAAGTGCATATTGACTACGGTTGAGTATTAAGAAAGTCAAGTGTTCTTAATAACTATCACACCTAACAAAAACTATACAAGATGTAAAACAAAACATGACATCCAAAATAAATAAAAAGTATAAAAATGTTTAAAAAAACAGAGCAGGATATTAAGCAGAAAAAATATGTAAATATTTAAAACAAATTGTAAATATGTGGTGAGATATGTACTAACCCACCCGCCCACCCATATACATACAGTGGTATTGACCCACCCGCCCACCCAACACGTACAGTGCTATTTATGAAGTCAACAGAAGTTTTTTATACCCGTCGAAGCTTTGTGTTTGTGTTTTAAAATACCTAAAGCACTTGAAATTCCTAAATATTACGTACAAACCTTCAGTAATTCAATCGGAAAGTTATTGTTGAGTATGTACGAATGGGTGTGGTCATTGTAACTAACCAAAGTTATCTTTCCTTATAAAGGGGTATTAAACGCCCAATAGCAGAGGCTACTAAAAACCTTACAGCACAGCTTTGAATCTTCTCAATTTTCAAGCCACTGTATACTTCCATGCACAACACCCGAATTAAGACGAAATTATAAACGGACACCTCCGACTTATTTAGAAGTAGGCATGCAAATGGGAACCATTAAATTGACGCATGTTCATATCTTAGTTTTGAAAGGACCAAGAACAAAATCTATCACCCACAATCTTCACTTATCCACGTAGTAATTGGATTACAGAACTCTACTACAGCACATATTGTTAAAATATAAAAATAAATTTAATTTTACAAGGGCTATACACATTTATTTGTGTTTATTTAAAGCGGGCTATGGGACCATTATTGAAAATATTCATTATTCCATGGCACTTAGGGTAATAAAGATGTTTCCTATTCAGTACCACATTAACAATCGATGACATTTTGTAAATGTGGCTCATTATAAATCAGCTGTGAAATAAACATAAAACCAAAATTGTAGTATATAGTGCCTGATCTCCATAAAATGACAAATAAATTTAAAGCTATTGTCAGATAATATTTACGGATAAAACAGTCTGCCAATTGTGACATTGGTTTGTAGGCAAGAGTTTTTCCTTAGGTAAATTTATTTCACCTTCATCCTAATGTTTACTTTTATATCTAACAAATACTTTGATTCGTTTAGTATTACAGTCTTGTTAAAGTTAGTAATATTTTGTTAATATTGGTATTTCATCAAATAAAATTAAGAAGTACAAGATTTAAATTCAAGTACAACATATTTCAATAAACGTTTTATACTTTTTTTACTTCTAAATGTGAGTCTTATTAGGAAAATAAATTTATGAAACCCGTTTGTGCGATGTGGTATCTATAAAATACGGCATACGACCATTTTAGGTTTCAGATATTTAAATCGTGTTGATACTTAGAAAGATTTAGTTTTTTTCTAAACAAGGATTAAAACTCATGATTTTAAAATTTGAAAAGTAGATAATATGTGAGTATTACGCTAGTTTTGATTGGTTTCCGTTTAATACGCGTATGAAGAAAGTGTGTGAACGTCTAATATATTTATGACTTGTGTTACTTTTGTTATATATAATCACACTTCTTAACATGTGTTAGATTATCTCCTGGAATTGAATTATCCTACTATCTACGATTGAAACACCATATATCTGGCATATAACAGTTTCACTAAAACGTGATAGTTATTCTGTTCATTCAACTTAAAGTATCTACCTCAACAAGGATTAATGGCATGGGCCATTTTATTATATAAATACTGTTAGTAATCACATTTTTAATCGTTCTTACCAGATATGTTTGGTATTCGAACGGCAGCTTGAAGAAATTGTTATAATATTCTCTAAATTTATATTTTTAGTATTTAGTACATTTTGATTTATTGTAACCTATTTGAAGTTAAATAATATTCTCCATTGCAGTTAGAAATATAATAAAAGTAATAGTGGAAACTTATTCAACTAAATCGATACTTTGTTAAAAAAAGAGAAAAACGGGTTAAATCTTTGTAAACCTGGACGTAATTTGAACAGTTTTTCTCTGTTAAAAGGCCTAACATTAAAACACACTGTATTTAATATGTTCATTTATCAACAATCATTTATTTAGTAAATGTTTTATTTACTAATTGACTACCGTGTTGATATTTAAGATTCTGTAAGTTATATATATTATGTTGATTATATTGTGTATCAATTTTCAAAGTGCCACTTACCAAATGTATTTTTTAATTTATAAATTAAGTTATGCGTGAAATGCATTGCCAAATTTAAAATGAAAACTATATTATTGTTTTTCTTAGGGCTCACAAATTAAGAATAGGCGTAATAAAAATAAGATACTATGGAGACTTTGCTTCCTATAGAATATTGTATAGATTAGCAATGTTAAAGAAACTGTATCAGTTCTTAAAACATTTTACTTTATTTTTTCTATTATGAAATAATGATTTCTTTAAATACAAATTCATACACAGCATTTACATAGTAGTATAACGAAATAACAACCATAAACACCAAATCGATTCCTAAATTTATAATCATAGACACACGACCAATCACTCATAACTTGTAAACAAACAAATACAATTATAATTATTTAATGAATTAGTATTCAATGTAAATAAATTTAAATTGAGTAAATCCCACATAAAATACACAATCCCATCATATGATTCAGAAATCCACGTTTATTTACAACAGCAATTAAAATTTGTACAAATATCATAAAAATTTAAAAAACTATTTTTTTCATTTAAAACCTCTCTAATAAATGTTTACTATTATTAAAAATAATGTATTTAGTGTATATTAATTCGTTTTGAAACATTTATAACTATGTATACATATTGTCCTTAAGTTTCATTTAAACATGTATATTTCTCGGTTAGAAATGTATAATTAGGAATATATAAGCAAACTTGTTTTACTAGTTCCTAATAAGATTTAATGAACGTCTATTTTTGTTTTGAAACTTTAAAACACAAATACACGGACGTTATGTACACCAAACACATATATCTCTAATTCAACGGCTTAGGTAGATAGTTACAATAGTTTAAGTATGTCACTGCCATATAATCTATTCTGTACTGATTTTGTTGATTAGAATAGCTGTTGTGTTTTCTGTGACATTTAAAAAAAATATATCATATTATGTGATTGAGTTAGCTAATTTATATGCCTAACTACATATATGGGCATCATGAATCAAAAATATACCTCAAAACATGATAAATAAAGGTAAAAAATAAAGAGTAAAACTTTAACAGTTACCTAAAGATAACCATAAAGTAAAATTAAGTAAAAAATACTTCCCTTTACGACACAATATTTTTTATTCGGCCAACATTATCAGCACATTTTATTTAGCAGATATATAAACAAAAATATATTATTCGCTTTATTTATTCATTTTTTGTTTATTTTACATTATGTCCATAATTATGGACAATAGGTCACAATTAGTCAGGGTAAAAAAAAAAACTTAAGTTTTTTACTGTTAAAATGTTTTAATATAATTAACAATCTCCAAAATACTATTGACAATTACAAAGTACATGCATAACTATCTTAAAAGGTTTAAATGTATACATTTATATATAAACTAGCATTTGAAAAGAATGTTTATGAAATATTTAATGGTAAAATGAGTAAAAACAATTTAAACGTGCAATTTTTTGTGGAAATCAAAGAAACAATTCTTTTTTGATGTTAGGTGGTTCATTTTCAAGCATATTATTTCTTCTTCTCCGAATAAGTTAAATCTATACTTTTAATTATGTCTAAGATGTCTTTTGCATGTAAATGTATACTTCATATTGATATTGAAACAATAATAAAACATTATATAATATATGTAAACAATCAAACATAACCTCTAATACACAAATGTCAAGTAGGTTATCCAATGTTTGACTATAGCCACAATTATGGATTGCATCTTCAGTAATGATGAAAATATCAACACCAACACAAATTATATATATTGTAATTCTTTAGCATCTTATTGTTTCATATTACACTATAACAGTATTTAAAGTACATTAAAATTGAGTATTTGTTATTGTACATAGACCTGAAGCTGAGCCTTCACTGCTAACCTTGGAGGAACCTTTTTTCTTTTGCATACAACTAAATCAGCTCTTTGAATTGTACAGTATTTCTCAGAGACTACTTGTCCTTTTCAATAATCAGTGGGTTAAATATTAGCTGTAACAAAAACGTCCTATGTTTGAAAATGATCCGTCTAAGGAGCTCAAAATGTAATACTTACAGTATATTAAAAAATATGTGTTAAAAATAATTGTCTTATTAAAATAAACAAAAAAAATACAACCAGTTTACTTACTATACACGCAGAAAATTAAAAAACAACAAAATATTATTATTAAATGACTTCTATTAAATCATTGATCTATTAACTGGAACAATAAAAAACCATTAAACTTATATTAACTACTTTAGATTTGTGTTCAATTCAATGACAGAACAGTTCCGGCACTTAGTTTCTCGTAGTTCTACTGCATTGTCATGGCCACTCTCGTATTTAATGAACTTTTCATGTATTCAATGAATAAATAACTGTTATCTAAAATTTATTGATGCTATTTTATTAGTAAAATGCTTTCACGCCCAATTTTATCGAACAACTTTAAAATACGTCATATAAATGTGACTTAAAATTTTAATTAATTTTAAAACACCATTTCAATTGTAACTTTTAGTAAATTTACTTTTATTTATCAGGAACGTTTGTTTCTCTAATAGCGAACGTGTTTGATGGTTTTTTTTTTTTTTTTTTGTATTTTGATCTTGGGGCTTTAATTGCCTATATTTTATAGAAGTATCTTATTTATAATCATAATAACTAGAAGTTAATTAGGAACTGCTTCTATATCTATTAATAGATTGTGTTATTTTCTTACATGCTCTTTTTTCAGTAAATATGTTCTTTTGAATTTTATCATTACCTGGATTATGTATTTTGGAATAGTTTATGAATGTAATTAATATATTTAAATGTCCTTAAATTAACAATTTTATTAAAATATTTGTTTCAACTGCATTTATGTAGATAAATGTTGTTAACATTACCTTTCATTTAGAAACCGATCATCAGTTAGGTCCGAACATGATGTCAGAATGTCTATGATGAATGTAGAATAATGATTCCAGATTATGGTATTAGCTGAGGAAGCCAGATCCTCAGAAACGAGGATCATTCAAAAGTCCAACAGCCAAGAATCAACACCCTGA
>JAQJVL010002906.1:0-76605 GCA_035578905.1 Stictocephala bisonia | reverse complement strand
AATTTTACATTTTTATAATACGTAATGGTCCAATTTTCCAGTTAGAAGGCTTAAGAATAATTACTAAACTTCGATGCAGAAAAAAGGAAATTTAAAGAAAATGTGAAGATCCTTAAGAATAATGAGACAGGCAAGAATGTAACAGAAAGTTAAGTTGGAAAATGTTTCGAAAGCGAAAGCACTTTTACAGTTTTTATCTTTAACTAATTAATATCAAGTTACTGCCTTTGTGTTTTACGACCTTACAAAGTATTTTAATTTCATCATTTGTATGTCATATTGTATACTTTTAACTTATGTAGACATTCATATGACGGTGGGAAATAACTTTATAGAATATATAAAAGTACTTTTGGTGGCAGTACACGACGTAAATATATCATTTAAACCATTCCTAATCAATTTATTTTAAGTGAAATAATACAATTTATAGTATATGTAAAAGTTTAATTTTGTAACCAAACAATTGTGTGATATTTATCTTTGAAAGTGCCGAAAGAGGTCAGTTTAAAACACGGAATGTCGAGATCTGTTAACATTATTTGAGCTGCTTATATTATTAACTCATTGACGTTTTATTCTTAACATCAACACTCTGTTTTTACCCCCACTCTACGTTGCAAAACATCATACGATCTGATAACTATAAAACCTAATCTAACAGCCAAACAAAAAACCAGCGCCTTGGTGAGAATCCGAACGAAATAAATTAGGAAAGTGGTCAAGAGGGTGATTTATTTTTATTTGACCCGGTAAGAAGCTGTATTGCAAGGAGGCTTGGCGTAGGAAAGATCTTTAAATATCCATACTTTCCTACTAAGATCGAATTTTAATAGTGGAATTAATTAATTACATAGCAATAGAAAAAGAGTTCCAATTTAAAAAAATAGGGATCTCCAAATATTCCACATAGATTTATTTAGTTGATCTATAAAATGATTATAAGTAATTTTAAACATGCAAACTATCCAGATACAAAGGAGACTCTATTGAGCATTGGAGAAAAAAGACGAATACTGCATAATGCTGGTTCAGGTTTTTCCCTTAAAGATTTTTTATATGAAAGTAACATTTAATATTACGAGATTGATATGAAATCATTTGCATTATACTTGCCTATTTTGATTTAGATGAACACTGTCGAAGCAGATAATTAGTTTCTAATAAAATGTTAATAAACTATTATAAATACTTATAAAAAGGGACACAGATTAAGGATATTAAAAAAAAAAAAATAAATGGGTAAAAAACACGAACTTTTGTTATACGTTTCCTTTGCATATTTGCAATCACATAGCTACATCGAATCATTAAAAGATGTTTATAACTATATGGTGAGGATGTGCTGAGACCCATCCCCCCCCACCAAAGCTGGAAAGCGTGCCAACTGGGGGATGGCTCAAAACAAGTCAAGCGATGGGATCACGGGTGGCAGTTGGAGGGTCAAAATAAAACTCGGCAGCTGAGCAAAACTAATTTATTACCAAATCAACCAAAAGCAAAACTGGCAGGCAGAAGGCCACAACATAAATAGGCACAAGGCCACAATATAAATTCACACTTAAATAAATAACAAGAAACACTAAAATTAACAAGATAATACAAAAAGCTACAAAAACAACAAACTCTACAAATACCAAAATTAACAACTACTTGGCCTATCTGCAGTTTAGCCTGAGACACCCAAAACGTAAGAAATTAATTAACAACTTAAGAGGGAACATTTAGAAACAATTTAGATAACCCCAAATAACCCCGGCAATTTATCCCACATCTCATGATTCCACCGAGGCCAGGGAGTAAGCCGGAATCCCTGGGCAGCTCCGAATAAGAAGTTAAGCAAAAGTACAATAATCCCCTTTTGGTGAAAGAATAAAAATTAAACAATTTAAAAAAATATATAACCTGGTACCGTTCTAGTAAAAAGTCACTTCAAGACATCCAGAATACAATTAACAAAAAAATATAAATAACAATCACTAGGCCTAAACATATAAATAAATAACATAACTTAACCATAGGGACCTAACAAATATAAAATCTAAAAAAAATCTAACAACAAATAAAACTAATTAACTAAATAACAATAAATTTTAACATCCGTTTTTTTTCTTTTTTTTTTCTCTTAAATTTTAAATATATATACAATCAATGTCCCCATGGCTGTTTCATCCCTTTTCAGTCTTTAGGCCTAGGCCTCAATAAATAGTTCGGCACCTTTTTTTTCTTTTTCTTTATATTTCACTTTTTTTTCTTTTTAAATAATAACATCATCAAAACCCCCAGCTCAGCCGCCGGGAAACAAAATGGAACGCACTGACCTGAGAACAGAAGAACAACACCCAGATGTAGGGATGGCAGCGCAGTCGAGACATAGGTTCTACGACATGGTCCTCAGGCCAGGCTGGCAGTGCAGATGGTCGACCTTCCCCGGACGACAGGCTGAGGGTTGAAACGTCCTGCTCAAGGACCCTGGACTGCAAGGCCAAACACAGCAATTAAAAATAGTCCAGCCACAACAACAAAAATACTACACATAACACCTAATACATGAAATGGCCAAACAACACAAGAACAGACAAAATTGTACATGATTGGAGCACACTAGAAAATAAAAGATCCATTTTTAGGCTAAGAATAATTAAGTTGGAAAATCATATTTAAAACAAATTACAACTTAACAAACTACCAAAGAATTAATTACGTATACGGAACTAAAAATGACAAACTGAAAACTAGGCTATTGATACAGGAGCAATATGTTATAACATGAAAATCAAACTACACAGATAGGCTAGGTTATTGTCAATGAACAAAAATATGGTAAATCGGTAACTCCAACTAAAAAAAGGCTCAACAAAACATTATACAGGACTACTATTAAATATAAAACCAGATCTAAAAAGCAATCAAGGCTAAAAAGGTAACATTGAGCACGTGGCTCGAACCTAGGTTAACAAATATCTCGACAAAGACCATACAAATGAAAAAACCCTGAAAACACAAGTAAGCCCGATTAATATGATCATTGAAACAAAAGTATTTTCACCAAAAGGGTGATTAGATATCAGAAATTACAAAATGAACACTTACGTTTTGGAGTCTCTAGCCGTGCATGGTCTTTAACGCTAGCGTAGAACAACCCAAAATGATGGCCAACCTGACAGACCAGAGCTGGAACACGGAACGAACGAATCCGAGCCAACGGCTACCAAAGTAAGCGAATCGCCGGGAACGAGCGGTCTCAGGCAGCCCGGCAGACCACGACAAAAAAAAAAAAAAAACGAAATGTACCGGTCAAACGACCCGGTACAGTGCACAGCATATATAGAGGAACAATCAACTGTAATTACATAATTTGGGCCTCTTCCTAGCCTAGTGGCTACCATTCCAAACTGCAATGCAGGAGTTCAAGCATTCAAACGAGGGAGATAATCTTTTTTGAATTCATAATGACTAACACTATTCTAATTTCCAGAACAAAAAACAATTTTGAAATAAATATTATTTGGCAAACGGTATTAGGAAATCATTTAATATGTATAACGTACCCACAATAAAGTGTTTAAAATGCTTTGGAAAAAGGAGTTATGCAAAATATCAATACCACTGTACGTGTATGGGTGGGCAGGTGGGTCAATACCACTTTATGTGTATGGGTGGGCAGGTGGGTCAATACCACTGTACGTGTATGGGTGGGCAGGTGGGTCAATACCACTTTACGTGTATGGGTGGGCAGGTGGGTCAATACCACTGTACGTTTATGGATAGGTCAATAGCACTGAGTAATGTGTTGTTGATTATCTTTTAAGAATTTTCTATATTATACTACTGTACGTGTATGGGTGGGTGGTTGGGTCAATACCACTGTAGGTGTATGGATGGGTGGGTGGGTCAATACCACTGTACGTGTATGGGTAGGTGGTCGAGTCAATACCACCCTTTTACACTTTTTTGATGAAAATTCTGAATTTTTTAAAGTGAAATCTTAACTATACGTACTTGTTCAGAATGCCCAGCTGGTCAAGAAAAAGCAACAGAACGGCCCATGAGACGTCTAGAAGGCGAGATAATTGGAAACAAAGCATGTTAGCTATTGCGTCCTGAACGTGAGCTTAGGTTGTCGTATTTAGTAACGTAATAACATTACTAAATACAACAACAAAGTTCCTCATCTAATGTCCTGTAAAGGGCTTTTGAGGAAAATAACATTTTTTGGGTTTTGAGGAAAAACCCCCTCTTTAGCACACAAGAACTGAGTTATGCTCTTTTCATGAGAATGCTGAAATTGTGTGATTACCTCCGGACCTCATTGCAAGCTAGTTATAACCGAGATTTTAAATCAGTGTGTCACATAACTACAAAAGCAAAAAGCAGAGATGAACGGTTGTAGTGGAGAACATAAGTCGAAGAGCAACTAGCACGCTGTTGTTATAGTTACATCGTGAGTTACTGATGAACCTGTAGTAGCAATTGTTGGTAAGGTAGAGTGGTGAATGTGAGTGAAGAGATTATGTCAAAGAGCAACTAGCACACTATTGTTATAGCTACATCGTGAGCTACTGATGAACCTGTAGTAGCAAGAGTTGATAAGGTAAAATGGTGAATATGAGTGAAGGATTTAGTCAAAGAGCACCTCACACTGTTGTTATAGCTACATAGTGAGCTAGTGGTGTTCCTGTAGTAGAAAGTGTTGATAAGGTAGATTGGTGAATGTGAGTGAAGGGATTAAGTCAAAGGGCAACTAGCACACTGTTGTTATAGCTACATCGTGAGCTAGTGATGAACCTGTAGTAGCAAGAGTTGATAAGGTAAAATGGTGAATATAAGTGAAGGATTTAGTCAAAGAGCACCTCACACTGTTGTTATAGCTACATAGTGAGCTAGTGGTGTTCCTGTAGTAGAAAGTGTTGATAAGGTAGATTGGTGAATGTGAGTGAAGGGATTAAGTCAAAGAGCAACTCACACTGTTGTTATAGCTACATCGTGAGCTAGTGATGAACTTGTAGTAGCAAGTGTTGATAAGGTAGATTGGTGAATGTGAGTGTAGGGATTAAGTCAAAGGGCAAAAGACAAATACTGCATAAAGCTGATTCAGGTTTTTCCCTTAAAGATTTTTTATATGAAAGTAACATTTAATATTACGAGATTGATATGAAATCATTTGCGTTATACTTGCCTATTTTGATTTAGATTAACACTGTCGAAGAAGATAATTATTTTTTAATAAAATGTTAATAAACTATTATAAATACTTATAAAAAGGGACGCAGATTAAAGATATTTGTTTAAAAAAATAAATGGGTAAAAAACACGAACTTTTGCTATAAGTTCCCTTTGCATGTCTGCAATCACATAGCTACATCGTATCATTAAAAGATGTTCATAACTATATGGTGAGAATGTGCATATATAGAGCATATATACAGCATATAGAGGAACAATCAACTGTAATTACATAATTTGGGCCTCTTCCTAGCCTAGTGGCTACCATTCCAAACTTCAATGCGTTTGAGTTCAAGCATTCAAACGAGGGAGATACAAGCAAATTAAGCTTGATGGGTTTGGACCGTTGTCCCATAACACGTTGTACCGAAGCAGTGTTGCCAATCACTTAACAATTACAATGAAAATCACAGTTTTGGTGCAGTTAACTTAAGGCGTCTAAAATAACATTATTTTCGTTACAAACAAATTATCACTTAGTCACACGTTTTGAAAGTACGAGATCAGATTATAGACAGACTCTACTCCAAGGGATATTGTACAGTTTTGATTCCAAACTAAGGAGATTAAAAAGATCTCAAATCAGATTGGTTCAGTGGGTATGATGTTATTCATAACAACTAATGTGCTTTTGTAAATCGGGAATCAATTAAATCTGCAAGGCTTTTGAATAGACACTCAAGGTGTATGAGGGGCTCATTCTCAGTTCTCTCTGGTTCGTTACTTGGAGTAATCAGTTTTTATTTGAGGTATTTTGAAAACGTTAGTCATTTATCAGCTTGATAATATTGAGTTAAGGTTGTCAAAAGCCAGTATTTTACCTTAATAAGTTATCTCTTAATCTGCATTCCTCCCAGCTAGCAGATTTATGAATAACTCGTTTAAATTCTAGAGAGTAAAAGGTTTTGAAACTTCTAATAATGCTTGCAAGCCTCCAATTATTACGTATATTTAGTAGAAGTTTAGTGGTATGTTTTTAATAAGCCAGTATTACACTTTCCATGCCCATAGGTCTCTGATAGACCCTCCATAATCTTTAGCTACAGCTAAAGTGGTTATTTATAATGTTCTGTCTCCTCGTACTATCAAGAGAGAATGCAACAAATGATCAGCTGCGTCAGAAGTTCTTGTGTTCTTATAGACCAATGCCACATAGTTCTTATAGACCCTCGCATTCTTAGTAATATCGTGATATGCATTTTGCTGAGACTTCTGGAGATGCACAAATTACTGTAGTAGTGGACTCAACAAGACTCATTAAACAATCTGGACATGATGCCTAGGCCTTGAGTAAAAACTTCACAATAAATTGTTAAAGTACTATAAAGGCCATGTGAAATATTGAGCAACTAGAACCTGAGAATCTTCATATATCTCAAAAGGGCCATGTGCTTAAAAATTAAAGACATCAAGAACACCCTTAAGGACCCAAGGACTCGTTTACAGAAATAAAAAACCAGAATACCCACTAAAACAACTAACGAGTTAAGTAAAATATTCTTACATCCTCAACACCAAATAGTTGAGGTAGCTTTTCTGCTCAAGCTGAAATAGTTGTTAGTATCCTAACCTAACCTAACTTAACCTAACCTAACCTAACCTAACCTCCAGTTGGTTAAACATGTTAGTGGACAAATGACATATTCCGACCGCCTCAAACATGTCAACGTTGATCGTTCTTGTTTAATCATCACTTAATGAAGAACATACCACAGTTAGATCTTTGCTAGACAAACCTTTTCAGGCTTTACTGTACTACGATAAACTATAGTCGAGAGACCTTTTGTTGTTAAAGTATTTATGATAGCTAAATAAATATTGTTAAAACTGAATATTTTAAAGTCCAAAGAATTTGCTTGAACATTTTTTATACAGTTATAAATTACTCAGCAAATTTCATAAAGTTTACTATATACAGTTACAAAAACAATTTACATAATAATATATCAAAATATCCTTTGTTTAGTTGATATATAATATTTTGAATACATCATACTATAATCATTTACAGGAAATTATTGAAGAGCACATGAACGAAGTCCCAACACTGGATGCTGCTCTGCACCAGGATCCTGTGGGATGTGCGAGGAAGCTGGTCTGCTCCCTAGCCGTTAGACCCCGCTCCTCTCTCAAGCAGGAGGAACTCGCGGTGCTGGCTGTCGTGAGGTCAGTGATTACAGATATATATCCTCAGATTATAAATGTATTAAAATTATACCTTTCTATGAAACAAACCGTATGCAGAACTCCAACATCGGTTCGTTCATTACTGAGACGGGTTTATTAATTGTTCAGAAATAAATAAAGTTGACTTATTCATGAAAACTTGTCCCTTAAAAATATTTGCTAAAAGAACACGTACATAAATTTTATTCGTTAATTATTTTATGATAGGTCATAATTTTATTAGCTTTAACACGAATAAGGTGTAAAAACTAACTCCTTTTTTATTTTTAATTTATGTATAGCATTATCATTACTTCAAGTTACTATTCATTCAGTACGCTAAAAAATGGCACTCTGCTTTAGTGGAAAGCTTAATTTATTTATGGACATCCATTATCGTATAACTAAATAGCTGCATCAAGTATTATACAAGGTAGAATAAACCATACAGTCTAATTTCACTAATTTGTGTTTATGGTCAGCATACTCGGAATGCATACGTCGCTTCAGCCGACTCAACATTTATTTAACGTTAAAAATACGAGTACTTCAACAATTAATTGTACTATCTCTATTAAGATAGAGATAGTAAAAGTGCTAAAGATAGAGATAGTCTCTACTAAGACTATATATAGATAGCGAGTGGTTAGTTGTCAATTACCATTTATTAATTAACGAAAAAATATCAAAACTGTGAGATATATTTGAAAAAAGCTCAAACGTCATGCGATATTAATAAAAATACAGGTGATATCCTGTCACAAAGCTAAATCCAATCCATCCAGCTATTTAAGACCTGCCTCACTGATTCTATTTATGCTAGCTAATCCCTAGGTGAAAGAGCGCAGGGAAATTGTGTAACTATGTGATGCATTGTTTGGATGGACTCCCCATAAATCACATGCCTGATCTAGGTGTCAATCCCCATTAGTACTTCCATTAGTGACATCTATCCGCGCCAACTCGGAAACGATTGAATGGTGCCCATTTACAACGAGGGAGATTCATCCCACCTAGTCCTATTAGTAAATTGTGGTTATCAGTTGCAAATATCTTGAATAAATATTTTATCTGAACGTTTTTATAATGGTGTGTTAGTGTATTACGTATCTATATAAATTTTAATATTTTTGATCGATGACTACAAATACATTTCTGTCCAATTTCTATAATCGATCAATTATAATAGAATTATGTATCATTTAGTTTAAATAAGTTAGTACAAATAGGCTTTACTAATACTACGTATTCGCAACAATCGCAAGAATCGTAAAAAATAAGGATAAGTAGAATACAACGTGTCTGAAGCCTGGGCGTATTTGCAACGCATGTATAGACATCAATAGCTACGATTGTAGTGGAAGACAAAGCCAAAGCACCCCCAACGCTTCCTCTCGTTTTTTACGTTTTTGCTGACAATTGAACACATTAACATTTAGTAAATGTTGCAAGTTTATGTGTGATAAATAAGTAGATATTTGCCGAAATAAAATGTCAATCCCTTGTAGTTGTGTTTCAGATAATAACTTAGGTTAATCCACTATGGACCTAATTGATTGTTCTGGATTTTGACAATGAAGCGTGTTTCGGACCAATGCTGCATTGTTCGAATTCCACGATAAGTTATATAGGTTTGGTGGTTGGTTGTGGGACCTATATTCCCAGTAGGCCTGGATGTGGGCTACTTATAAAAGGCTTTTCCAAGGATCACTCAATCTCAGTAATAAAAACAAAAAACTCACTCTCACCAACTCTTAATCCATATTTCCCATATCTTAACGATCGGTGTGAATATAAATGATAAGACAATTTTTGTCCATTATTAAGAACATTTACTTTAAATATAGTATATGGTATAGTAAAATGAGCCATTTTTATTTATCTTAAAAGTTAAAGATAAATAAAAATTTAACTAAATTATATAATTTTATATTTTCATAGCTATTTCTACCAACTTCCAGATATAAAAAAAATGTAAATAGAAAGATTATAAAATGCTTTTCATAATAAGTGTGTTATTGCCATTTATTTGGATTTAATCAATTTAAAAATATTTAACTAAATTCTAGTTACGTATATGAGTTTTACAATAATTAAATTTAAGTATTCATAAGCTAATATTTATGTTCTCCAAGCTAACTGTTACTTTAAACCTCTCAAATTCAGATTTATTCGGATTCCCTCCATGTTAATTGGCCAGATAATTTTTCTCTCCAACATGTGTGACACGTAATGTCTTCCAAAAGGTGTGACTGCTCTTATAATTTGGTTATATGAACAGATTACAGAGAATATGCAATATGCCTTGGTGCATAGTGTAAATTTATTTTTGTAATTATGCAAATATTTCTGTAATTTTATAGTCTCTTGTGCATTTTAGTTCTGAAAATTTTTATTTTTGTTTTTAACTTTGAACGATATGTACAATGGCATTCAAAATATAATATTTGTTTTAGGTTTCTATGTTATTTATCACTTAATGTACTTTACAAGTATTTATTTATAATTTTTGTACCAGTATTGTGATATAATTCTTTATCTTTTATATTTTTTCTAGGTGTCCCGCAAATGTTGAACCTATAAATCAATCATTGATGATATGTCTAACCTTATTGTTAATTATTTCTTAATTTCCATTTAAGGAATATTTAAATATCACCATTATAATTGTGAAACTGTATTTATTAAATTTGCCAATGTCCTAAATTATTAGTATATAAACTTACAGATTGTATCGTTAAAAAAAAAAAAAAAATCAGTTTGGTTACAATAATTTGTAAAAACTAGACTTCCATGTTGACTTTTAGCAGCTCAATATGGAAGCTGGAGTAAGGATGTATAATCAAATACGATGTTTTTTCTAATTTCTCTTAAAAAAAAAAAAAAAATACCGTGTCTTAATATGAAGTTTCAGAAGCAATATTTAATAGTCATTGACGAATTTTATATACACAGTTACTGTTTAAATCTTTGCGTAGAGAAAAATAGCAAAAACCACAATACCAACGTTTAAAGGAAGAATGAAAAATCAAGATATTTAAAGTGCGTTTCATCCATCGGAAAGCCTCAAAAGTCTGCATGGGAGACTTAGCTCAAAGGAGAGTAATTCCCGAGTTCAAGAGGCCGGCGTAAGAAATTTTCTGATTGTTTTACAATGATGTTCTAAAATATGACAGAAATCAGAAAGTAAAAACAAGATTCTATTCCTGTTAACGGCCCAAACTCAGTATCTGCTTGAACTCAGTTCCTATGCGGGGCTTTCAAATCTTCTGTACGTTAGTTATTTTTCAATTATTATTCATGTGTGTTCTAGAAAAGCTAATCTTTACTGAGTCATGCTTGTTTACATGATTTGTATGTTAATAAGAAATGAATAACAAAGACTATTCAGTGCTTATTCACTGTTAATTCTCAAGGCTTCCCCTTTTATACTAAATAAATACTTAGTGGAATTAAATTTATTAACTATCAGTAAAATTATATTGTGAAGAGATAATGAAGAGTTTTTGTTTGTAGGGGATATTAAAGTGTATGTAAAATTAGTTTATTACATTATGAAGATAATTCCAACTTGTATAAATAAGTATTACTAATAACCAAGTGACCTAAAGTAAGCAAAAATATAAAATCCATTGTGACCTAATACACTAAGGTGAATGCAACCTAAACATGCTTTGACATAACCAAGGTGAACATAGAACATGACAGTAGCTAGTCAGATTAGCCACCGTTCTTGTACTTTATATCCCATAATCCTACCAAATAGTCTCCAAAACCAAGGTGAACATAGAACAAGACCGTAGCTAGTCAGATTAGCTACCGTTCTTGTACTTTATATCCCATAATCCTACCAAATAGTCTCCAAAACCAAGGTGAACATAGAACAAGACCGTAGCTAGTCAGATTAGCTACCGTTCTTGTACTTTATATCCCATAATCCTACCAAATAGTCTCCAAAACCAAGGTGAACATAGAACATGACCGTAGCTAGTCAGATTAGCCACCGTTCTTGTACTTTATATCCCATAATCCTACCAAATAGTCTCCAAAACCAAGGTGAACATAGAACATGACCGTAGCTAGTCAGATTAGCCACCGTTCTTGTACTTTATATCCCATAATCCTACCAAATAGTCTCCAAAACCAAGGTGAACATAGAACAAGACCGTAGCTAGTCAGATTAGCTACCGTTCTTGTACTTTATATCCCATAATCCTACCAAATAGTCTCCGTAACCAAGGTGAACATAGAATATGACCGTAGCTAGTCAGATTAACTACCGTTCTTGTACTTTATATCCCATACTCCTACCAAATAGTCTCCAAAACTAAGGTGAACATAGAACATGACCGTAGCTAGTCAGATTAGCTACCATTCTTGTACTTTATATCCCATACTACTACCAAATAGTCTCCAAAACCAAGGTGAACATAGAACATAACCGTAGCTAGTCAGATTAGCTACCGTTCTTGTACTTTATATCCCATACTACTACCAAATAGTCTCCAAAACCAAGGTGAACATAGAACATAACCGTAGCTAGTCAGATTAGCTACCATTCTTGTACTTTATATCCCATACTACTACCAAATAGTCTCCAAAACCAAGGTGAACATAGAACATAACCGTAGCTAGTCAGATTAGCTACCGTTCTTGTACTTTATATCCCATACTACTACCAAATAGTCTCCAAAACCAAGGTGAACATAGAACATGAACGTAGCTAGTCAGATTAGCTACCGTTCTTGTACTTCATATCCCATACTACTACCAAATAGTCTCCAAAACCAAGGTGAACATAGAACATGACCGTAGCTAGGCAGATTAGCTACCATTCTTGTACTTTATATCCCATACCACTACCAAATAGTCTCCAAAACCAAGGTGAACATAGAACATGACCGTAGCTAGGTAGATTAGCTACCGTTCTTGTACTTTATATCCCATACTACTACCAAATAGTCTCCAAAACCAAGGTGAACATAGAACATGACCGTAGCTAGTCAGATTAGCTACCGTTCTTGTACTTTATATCCCATACTACTACCAAATAGTCTCCAAAACCAAGGTGAACATAGAACATGAACGTAGCTAGTCAGATTAGCTACCGTTCTTGTACTTCATATCCCATACTACTACCAAATAGTCTCCAAAACCAAGATGAACATAGAACATGACCGTAGCTAGGCAGATTAGCTACCATTCTTGTACTTCATATCCCATACTACTACCAAATAGTCTCCAAAACCAAGGTGAACATAGAACATGAACGTAGCTAGTCAGATTAGCTACCGTTCTTGTACTTCATATCCCATACTACTACCAAATAGTCGCCAAAACCAAGGTGAACATAGAACATGACCGTAGCTAGGCAGATTAGCTACCATTCTTGTACTTCATATCCCATACTTACTACCAAATAGTCTCCAAAAGCAAGGTGAACATAGAACATGACCGTAGCTAGTCAGATTAGCTACCGTTCTTTTACTTTATATCCCATACTACTACCAAATAGTCTCCAAAAGCAAGGTGTACATAGAAAATGACCGTAGCTAGTCAGATTAGCTACCATTCTTGTACTTCATATTCCTTACTACTACCAAATAGTCTCCAAAACCAAGGTGAACATAGAACATGACCGTAGCTAGTCAGATTATCTATCGTTCTTGTACTTTATATCCCATACTACTACCAAAGAGTCTCCAAAATAAGGTGAACATAGAACATTACCGTAGCTAGACAGATTAGCTACCGTTCTTGTACTTTATATCCCATACTACTACCAAATAGTCTCCAAAACCAAGGTGAACATAGAACATGACCGTAGCTAGTCAGATTAGCTACCGTTCTTGTACTTTATATCCCATACTCCTACCAAATAGTCTCCAAAACCAAGGTGAACATAGAACATGACCGTAGCTAGTCAGATTAGCTACCGTTCTTGTACTTTATAACCCATACTACTACCAAATAGTCTCCAAAACCAAGGTGAACACAGAACATGAACGTAGCTAGTCAGTTTAGCTACTGTTCTTGTACTTTATATCCCATACTCCTACCAAATAGTCTCCGTAACCAAGGTGAACATAGAACATGACCGTAGCTAGACAGATTAGCTACCGTTCTTGTACTTTATATCCCATACTACTACCAAATAGTCTCCGTAACCAAGGTGAACATAGAACATGACCGTAGCTAGGCAGATTAGCTACCGTTCTTGTACTTTATATCCCATACTCCTACCAAATAGTCTCCGTAACCAAGGTGAACATAGAACATGACCGTAGCTAGGCAGATTAGCTACCGTTCTTGTACTTTATATCCCATACTACTACCAAATAGTCTCCGTAACCAAGGTGAACATAGAACATGACCGTAGCTAGGCAGATTAGCTACCGTTCTTGTACTTTATATCCCATACTACTACCAAAGAGTCTCCAAAATAAGGTGAACATAGAACATGACCGTAGCTAGGCAGATTAGCTACCGTTCTTGTACTTTATATCCCATAATACTACCAAATAGTCTCCAAAACCAAGGTGAACATAGAACATGACCGTAGCTAGTCAGATTAGCTACCGTTCTTGTACTTTATATCCCATACTACTACCAAATAGTCTCCAAAACCAAGGTGAACATAGAACATGACCGTAGCTAGACAGATTAGCTACCGTTCTTGTACTTTATATCCCATACTCCTACAAAATAGTCTCCAAAACCAAGGTGAACATAGAACATGACCGTAGCTAGTCAGATTAGCCACCGTTCTTGTACTTTATATCCCATACTACTACCAAATAGTCTCCAAAACCAAGGTGAACATAGAACATGACCGTAGCTAGACAGATTAGCTACCGTTCTTGTACTTTATATCCCATACTCCTACCAAATAGTCTCCATAACCAAGGTGAACATAGAACATGACCGTAGCTAGACAGATTAGCTACCGTTCTTGTACTTTATATCCCATACTACTACCAAATAGTCTCCAAAACCAAGGTGAACATAGAACATGACCGTAGCTAGACAGATTAGCTACCGTTCTTGTACTTTATATCCCATACTCCTACCAAATAGTCTCCATAACCAAGGTGAACATAGAACATGACCGTAGCTAGTCAGATTAGCTACCGTTCTTGTACTTTATATCCCATACTCCTACCAAATAGTCTCCATAACCAAGGTGAACATAGAACATGACCGTAGCTAGACAGATTAGCTACCGTTCTTGTACTTTATATCCCATACTCCTACCAAATAGTCTCCATAACCAAGGTGAACATAGAACATGACCGTAGCTAGACAGATTAGCTACCGTTCTTGTACTTTATATCCCATACTCCTACCAAATAGTCTCCATAACCAAGGTGAACATAGAACATGACCGTAGCTAGACAGATTAGCTACCGTTCTTGTACTTTATATCCCATACTACTACCAAATAGTCTCCATAACCAAGGTGAACGTAGAACATGACCGTAGCTAGTCAGATTAGCTACCGTTCTTGTACTTTATATCCCATACTCCTGCCAAATAGTCTCCGTAACCTTTAAAGTAAGTTTTGTATGCACAAGAAGCAAATTGTTTAGATACTAAAAATGAGATACTTATGAAAAAAACTATTTACTTTATTTTAATGTTTAGAAGGATTTACTTGTTAGGATTCATAACCTTTTTGAATTCATAATGACTAACATTATTCTAATTTCCAGTAGAAAAAACAATTTTGGAATAAATATTATTTGGTAAACTGTATTAGTAAATCATTTAATATGTATAACGTACCCACAATAAAGTGTTTAAAATGATCTGGGAAAAAGGAGTTGTGCAATATTACATTACTGTACAACAACAAAGTTCCTCATCTAATGTTCTGTAAAGGACTTTTAAGGAAAATAAAATTTTAATAGGAAAGCCCGTAGAATGGTGATGATTATATATCTCTTATTGCCCGTCATTGTAAACCCCTCTTTAGCACACAAGAACTGAGTTATGCTTTTTTCATGAGAATGCTGAAATTGTTTGATTACCTCCAGACCTCATTGCAAGCTAGTATATATAACCGAGATTTTAAATCAATGTGTCACATAACTACAAAAGCAATAAGCAGAGATGAACGGTTGTAGTGGAGAACATAAGTCAAAGAGCAACTAACACACTGTTGTTATAGCTACATCGTGATCTAGTGATGAACCTGTAGTAGCAAGAGTTGATAAGGTAGATTGGTGATTGTGAGTGAAGGGATTAAGTCAAAGAGTAACTAGCACACTGTTGTTATAGCTATATCATGAGCTAGTGATGAACCTGTAGTAGCAAGTGTTGATAAGGTAGATTGGTGATTGTGAGTGAAGGGATTAAGTCAAAGAGTAACTAGCACACTGTTGTTATAGCTACATCGTGAACTAGTGATGAACCTGTAGTAGTCAAGAGTTGATAAGGTAGATTGGTGATTGTGAGTGAAGGGATTAAGTCAAAGAGTAACTAGCACACTGTTGTTATAGCTACATCGTGATCTAGTGATGAACCTGTAGTAGTCAAGAGTTGATAAGGTAGATTGGTGATTGTGAGTGAAGGGATTAAGTCAAAGAGTAACTAGCACACTGTTGTTATAGCTACATCGTGAGCCTAGTGATGACCTGTAGTAGCAAGTGTTGATAAGGTAGATTGGTTATTGTGAGTGAAGGGATTAAGTCAAAGAGCAACTAGCACACTGTTGTTATAGCTATATCGTGAACTAGTGATGAACCTGTGTAGATTGGTGAATTTGAGTGAAGAGATTAAGTCAAAGAGCAACTAGCACACTGTTGTTATAGCTATATCGTGAACTAGTGATGAACCTGTAGTAGCAAGTGTTGATAAGGTAGACTGGTGAATTTGAGTGAAGAGATTAAGTCAAAGAGCAACTAGCACACTGTTGTTATAGCTATATCGTGAACTAGTGATGAACCTGTAGTAGCAAGTGTTGATAAGGTAGACTGGTGAATTTGAGTGAAGGGATTAAGTCAAAGAGTAACTAGCACACTGTTGTTATAGCTATATCGTGAACTAGTGATGAACCTGTAGTAGAAAGTGTTGATAAGGTAGATTGGTTATTGTGAGTGAAGGGATTAAGTCAAAGAGCAACTAGCACACTGTTGTTATAGCTATATCGTGAACTAGTGATGAACCTGTAGTAGAAAGTGTTGATAAGGTAGATTGGTTATTGTGAGTGAAGGGATTAAGTCAAAGAGCAACTAGCAAGCTGTAATCTGGGATTAACACTACAATAACTACATTAGCCTGAATAACTGGTTTGGGTATGATGCTCTATGAATAATTTTTATCCAGAATAATGACAAATAATAATGTTAACGTACCTTTGTCGTCTTTCAGCTTCAAAGTCCTTTTTATTGGGTTGCGGGTTTCGCAGCAAGAACTCTATGGTCACATCCAGAACAATGATTGAAGGTCTATTTAATAGTGGAATTGACAGAAATATAGTTTCAGTTCATTTTTTATGATGAATAGATTGGAGTTTCTTTTCTGATAAAATAAACAAAAGTAGTTAGCCGCTGAGTGGAAGTTTACTGTTTACGTTTTGCCCATACAAGTTTCAATATTTTATCCAGACCAATTATGCAAGGTATGTTTTTGAATTAATGATTGTACTTTCTTTATGTAGGTTAGACTAATACCATTACACTCTAAATTAATGAAGACATAAAATGTTGAATATATTTACTAAAAACTTTGAAGGATTTTAGGATTTTAAGGATTCTAAGGACGAAAGCAATACACGTACTTTGCTCTGGTCTGAGGATGGTGAGTGATGTAAATCATTATAATATCTGTATATTATGTAGTTAAATATTGTATAAAACTATATATGTAAAACTTAAAATAATTGAGGTATCTAATTGTTAAATTATAATTATGTAAAGGATTTTCCAAAGTATCAGAATAACATATATTTTTCAGTAAAGTGGCCCATGCACACTGTTAATATCTTTGTTGCACCTAGCAATAGTATGCATAAGAACAAACATAAGTTTTATAAAAATAAATGTAGAGGTGTAAATTACATTGAATTACCATATAGTTGATGGCATTATAAGTTATGCCATAATCTGTTTTAAAAATATTCACTCCAGTTGAGGGGATCTTTGCTGAAGCACTCACTATATTTAACAATTAACTCTTAAAGTTTCAATGTGCTGTAGAAACACAATTTATCTGCGTTGAATTATCAAGCATATAAATAAATTGTTTTATTTTCAGAAATGTTCAGTATTATATTTTTGAAAATAAACTACTCCTTATGTACTATGTTGTATCATGTAAGCCTCCCCTTGTTTATACACTTTCAGTAACAAATCCCAACCTAATGTTATAGTAGGAATATTAAATTAAGAACTGAAAATTTAATTGTTATAGTTAATTTAATGTTCTTTGTTACTCTCAATGATAACTACTTATTTGAGCTACTAATTTGCCACCTTTTCTTTATTTCAATCAATCAATTTCCCAAACAAATCTCATTTATAGAAAACATAATGTACCGGATTTGTAGTATAAAATAAATACTAGAACATATTGCAATGTATTTAATCCTTGATTTGCTTTACAGAAATGAAATAGAAGTAATTCTTATCTAAATAAATCAATGTAAGTTCCAAATTAGAAGGGATTAATAATTACTTGTTTATACAAAATTATGATAGTTAATTGATAAAATAAATGATAGCTTTACAGAAAAAGATGGTAAGAATCTTAACTGGTATGCAACATAGTAAACCTCTTTTTATTGACACTAAAATTCGAACTGTAATCAACCTATATCTGCTTCATATAATCACCTATATTTCTAATAACCCTAACCTTTTGACATTCAAACACACACTGCACACTTACAATACCAGAAACAAAAATAATACAATTATAGAACCCTATCACCTCACTAAAACACAAAATAGCCATAGTGTGATTAGACTGAAATTGTACAACTCTTGTATACATTTAATTAATAAATACCCGTTTGAAGTTTTCAAAAAGAGATTTGTTTCATGGCTCAAACAAAATCCACTCTATTCCCTTGAAGAAATTTTTTCATTAGACAATATTCTTTTCTGAATAAATTTTTAACAATTTAATCTTTTAATTAAATTGTTAATTCTTTTTTGAATAAATAATTTAATCTTTTCCCAATTAAATTTTAACTTGATGAATCTCTTATTAACTTTGTTATTTTTAAGGTCGATCTGTAATATATAAATATTTTAACTATCACTAAGGATGTGTATTGTTTAATTTACTTTTAATTTCAACCTTGCTTCATTATTTTTTTACTTATGTGACCTGGTTTGTATCATGATTGTGTCTTTTGTCAGTTGTGCTTTGTATTCGTATGGCAATAAAGATTATTATTATTTATTTAGGGTAGATATGGATTTAAAGGTATTTATGACACCAGCAACTTATAGGATACCGTTCAAAAGCACATAAGATATTTGACGAGAGCAGTAATCCTTTTTTCATCTCTTACAACAGTTAAGTTTATTTTTTTTTTTAAGGCCGAGCTCCTTTATTCTAATAATTTCACATATACTCCCAATTGATGTGTATGGGCAACTTATTGGGACTTAGCAAGAGGAAGAACTAACAGTCAAGGCCAGGACTGGAACCTGTGCTGTATCTAACTCAGCCCTGACACCTTAGACCACTCGGCCACCGTCTCTCCCCACTGGAGCAGCTTGGTACTGGTAGAAGTTCCCTCAATTTACTCTCGTGCAAAGTAGGGGTGTTTTATCGTATAAAAGTGATATAAACCGGTACTAAATGGAATATTAGAATGGCTTTTAGGATGAATAGTACCGGTTGGCAACACGCTACTATCTAATGTACATCACTAGAATGGGTTTTAGGAGGAATAGTACCGGTTGGCAACACGCTATTATCTAATGTACGTCACTAGAATGGGTTTTAGGAGGAATAGTACCGGTTGGCAACACACTACTATCTAATGTACATCACTAGAATGGAATTTAGGAGGAATAGTAACGGTTGGCAACACGCTATTATCTAATGTACGTCACTAGAATGGGTTTTAGGAGGAATAGTACCGGTTGGCAACACGCTACTATCTAATGTACATCACTAGAATGGAATTTAGGAGGAATAGTAACGGTTGGCAACACGCTATTATCTAATGTACGTCACTAGAATGGGTTTTAGGAGGAATAGTACCGGTTGGCAACACGCTACTATCTAATGTACATCACTAGAATGGAATTTAGGAGGAATAGTACCGGTTGGCAACACGCTATTATCTAATGTACGTCACTAGAATGGGTTTTAGGAGGAATAGTACCGGTTGGCAACACGCTACTATCTAATGTACATCACTAGAATGGGTTTTAGGAGGAATAGTACCGGTTGGGAACACGCTATTATCTAATGTACGTCACTAGAATGGGTTTTAGGAGGAATAGTACCGGTTGGCAACACGCTACTATTTTATGTACATCACGTATGGGTGAATAACTTACTGATCTGAAGTTGTTTGGACAGTTTGAGTAGATAAGATAATCTTATGATCTGGTGTTTATGAAAAGCGTTCCTTTACCATTGATATGAACTGGCAATCGCTTCAACACGAGGATATTTTACTACCATTCAATTTACCTAAATCGTATTACCATAATGATGTTATTGAATTACTATAGTCTTGCTAAAGGCACAACTGTAACTCTCTTATCAGACACCTGGACAGGAGATGAACGTGACGTGTGGAGCACTGAAAGGAATTCTTCAATTAGATGTTACACGTCGCTCAGTTCACGATGCCAGTAATTGGAAAATATCTATTTTGGATTCTTGTTGAAAAGACTTTACATCAATAAAATGAAATGGAGAAAAATCAGGATTCGTTATTATTTATATTTAACTTTGACATTATCAATTTCAAGATTCATTTCATTTTATGGGGCTAAATGTGTACGTTCTTCTTTGTAAATAATTTAACGATCACTAGAGGCGTTCAACTTAAGGTACATTATTAAATACCGGAGTACAACTTCATATACCAAATATGGAGTGGCTAGCTACCATTTTGTATAGTTTTTATGCATATCAACAGAATATGTATGATTTTGAGGAAATATTCGTAACAAAGGTAACGTTATTTCTACGAGTCTTGACTTACCGCAACAAAGTTTGTCTCTGACTTACCGCAGCAAAATTTGTCTTTGACTTACCGCAGCAAAGCTTATCTCTGACTTACCGCAGCAAAGTTTGTTTCTAACTTACCGCAGCAAAGTTTGTCTCTTACTTACCACAGCAAAGTTTGTCCCTGACTACCGCAGCAAAGTTTGTCTCTGACTTACCGCAGCAAAGTTTGTCTCTTACTTATCGCAGCAAAGTTTGTCTCTTACTTATCGCAGCAAAGTTTGTCTCTGACTTACCGCAGCAAAGTTTGTCTCTGACTTACCACAGCAAAGTTTGTCTCTTACTTATCGCAGCAAAGTTTGTCTTTTACTTATCGCAGCAAAGTTTGTCTCTTACTTACCGCAGCAACGTTTGTTTCCAACTTACCGCAGCAAAGTTTGTCTCTTACTTACCGCAGCAAAGTTTATCTCTTACTTACCGCAGCAACGTTTGTTTCTGATTACCGCAACAAAGTTTGTCTCTGACTTACAGCAACAAAGTTTATCTCTGACTTACCGCAGCAAAGTTTGTCCCTGACTACCGCAGCAAAGTTTGTCTCTGACTTACCACAGCAAAGTTTGTCTCTGACTTACCGCAGCAAAGTTTGTTTCTGACTTACCGCAGCAAAGTTTGTCTCTTACTTATCGCAGCAAAGTTTGTCTTTTACTTACCGCAGCAAAGTTTGTCTCTTACTTACCGCAGCAAAGTTTATCTCTTACTTACCGCGGCAACGTTTGTTTGTGATTACCGCAACAAAGTTTGTCTCTGACTTACAGCAACAAAGTTTATCTCTGACTTAACGCAGCAAAGTTTGTCCCTGACTACCACAGCAAAGTTTGTCTCTGACTTACCGCAGCAAAGTTTGTCTCTGACTTACCGCAGCAAAGTTTGCCTCTGACTTACCGCAGCAAAGTTTGTCTCTTACTTATCGCAGCAAAGTTTGTCTCTTACTTATCGCAGCAAAGTTTGTCTCTTACTTATCGCAGCAAAGTTTGTCTCTTACTTATCGCAGCAAATTTTGTCTCTTACTTACCGCAACAAAGTTTGTCTCTTACTTACCGCAGCATAGTTTGTCTCTTACTTACCGCAGCAAAGTTTGTCTCTTACTTACCGCAGAAAAGTTTATCTCTGACTTACCACAGCAAAGTTTGTCCCTGACTACCGCAGCAAAGTTTGTTTCTTACTTACCGTAGCAAAGTTTGTCTCTTACTTACCGCAGCAAAGTTTGTCTCTGACTTACCGCAGCAAAGTTTGTCTCTGACTTACCGCAGCAAAGTTTGTCTCGCGGTTCGTGCTGCTTACCGTATTTGTTGAGAAGTGAGTGGAGTTATGGCAGTTTACTTCATATGATGGTATAAGGTACTTAAATAAGTGATTAAAAGTCAAAAAGGAACATGAGAAAGATACTACAATATCAGTCTTTTTATCAAAGTTTAATTATTACAACAAAATTCTACCAATGATAACGGGTCCATGCTCTTCAGGGATTTTATCCCAATGTATTAATTGGTTACACTTATGTTTATTCTTGTCTCATGAAATCATATTCAGTTAAAAAATATTAATAATGTTGGTAAAATAGAAATTGTGAATCAATGAATAGTAAGAGGTTTGCCTTGAGGCAGGCTGGACTCACGGTGCTTTGACTGTGGTTCGGAGTCCCATTGAAGAGAAAAGTCTCGAAGAATAAGCTGTTGTTTACCTTTAATTTTCACCAATTTAAAACTAAAATGTTTTGTGTGGAGTGTGGTTGGTATATCGTTGTTGGTTGGTATACAAATAACACTTTCTTACTTATCACATATTCACTTTTATTAATTGATGATAATAACTATTACTAAACTTATTCTGTAACACTTAAAACTATATTTAGTAATATATAAACAGTGATTGTTATACGCCATCTTAACAATTAACACTTATACTGTACAAATATTATTGCCAATACAAAGTGGTATAGGGTAATTACCGTATTTTAATTTCACGATGTATAGAAATATTTATTGAAATGTGGCCTTTAAAGTCTTGTAAAAAATGAATTTTATAGCAGGATAAGTAGATATGTTTTTTTTTGTTTCTTTTTATACTAAAATACAATTATAAATATAAGTAATTACTTGCTGCTTATAAATAACAAATATTTATACGTATAGAATAAATACAACACCAAACTAAAATATTGAAACTATTACGGAACTATAAGAGCAAAATTAAACTATTAAGGAAACAATGTAGTAAAATGATACCTGGTACTATATTTGTTAATACTTTCTAACATATCCGTAAAGACGAAAACATTTTATTTACACATTACTATCGTAAGATGCATAAACAATAACTAACAAACAATTATTAAAATAAAACGTATCATTGGTAAATTTACTCAATACTATTCAAGATGTACAAAATGTACACTATACTACATTTAAACATTTATATATTCACAGTGAACAGATTAAATTGGAAAACAGATCTTGAATACAGAACTAATTTATTTATTTATTCATAAGACGCCGATCGTCAAGATATGGGCGAATATGGATTTCGATTGAGTGTGATGAGTGTAGATGAGTTAATGTAGTCATTGTTACAAACTAACACACCAGTTGGTGATAAATGCCTCTCACACGATGAGGAAATGTGATAAGATGATGACATTATCTAAACTACTTTGAAAATTATGTAAGGCAAGTAAATAGTTGCCTTCCACAATAAACTAAATATTGTATAATCTTGATCAAATAAAAATATTTAAAAAGAAAACAAAAGAGGTTTTAAATAATTACCATAATGGCTTAGTTTGGTATTTTTTTATAAACTAACAAGGGACTATCCATTGCAAACTTACATACTTTGATTTAATCAAAATTACTGTGAAATCACAAAGAATACAACACTATAAACGGTATTAAGTTAGAACAAAAACTTCAATTTACTATCGCAAACTCGACATTTGTTATAATGGGCTTAATATAAGCATAAATATGTGTGCAAACAAATATACAGTAACATTATTTTTAATGGTTGCTAGAACAAAACAAATATTTGGACAAGTATATCTTTAAAAACAATCCTAAACGGATGTTCAATAATGATATTCCTTCTTTATTGTATTTGAATAAATGACAAATTCATTAAACTTAATGAAAACATAAAAAATAACTCACCAATTATAACCACCAATTATTTTTTTTCGAAATCTATTGTTATTAGAAAAATTATGAGCATTAAGTTTAAAAATAGCAATTTATTTATGATTTCCAATAGTGATTAATTAACAAAACAACTCTTAACTTATGTAATTAAGTCTTACTTGGGGGGGGAGGGAATACGCTTCACTAATGGAAGTCCAAAGCAAGTATACATTAAACACATTAGCAATGGCTAAATACATAAGTGGGGAGGCCGAAGTGACGTAGTTATTTAGCTCCCGATTCCTCTCGGACACCCTGGTTGACGGGTTTGTCGAGAGCGTCAATGTTGGCACGGAACAGGTCCCTCCACATGTCAGACGCCCCGGCGGGAATAATCCTGCGAAAGGAAAAGCAAACGTTAAATACACTAGTAATGGCTAAAGACATAAGTGGTGAGGCCGGAGTGACTTAGTTATTTTACATGTTATTCTATCGTAAATACCGTAAATCTAATCAAAGAACTAAAAACGTAACTAATAATTTAGTTAATGAAACTTTGACCACCGGCCATTTTCGACTCGTTTGTCCCCATTTAAATTTGGGTTTATATCGTTATTTTATTTTTATATTACTTAACAGAACCTTATGTGTAAATAAAAGTATGCCCATATTCATTGGTTTTTAGTAGTCCATCTCGTGAAATACCTAATATGTGTTAATGTATTTGTTTGTGTCAGAGAACCTTTTTCCAAGTTTTGTTGCTCCATATTAAATATTTCCAAATAACTACGGCATTTTGAGACGTCTTGAACTCTTAAATAGTTTTATGCTTGAGTAAGTGTTAATCTACCGATCTGTGATGCATTCATAAAAAATTAACGCACTTTTAAGAATAAGCTGTTTTTTTTAACATTAATAAAATACGTTATGCTACCAATTGTGATAATATTAGTAACAAAATATGATAATACATTTGCCATCATTACGTGAAAATTAACAATCACGACGTTTCGATTTGGTAAAACCCAAACCTTTTTCAAGTGCTAAAAAATAAATTACATCTACACAAACATGTTATAAAACTACGTTCATAAACTAAACTATCTACTTTAATAATTATCTACATTTTAACCTAGATCCTAGAACGGGGTACAACAAAATGAACTTCTACTAAATATCAAAAATATTAACAGGGTTAAATTAATATAACCAATTAGGCGCTGTCAAGGTCACGATATCAACGAAAAATGTCAAAACACAATTAAAATTAATATTCAAATCAGACTGAAATAAGATTACATTAACTAATCATAAATATATGGTACCTGAAAAGCACTATTAATTTAAAATAACATTCAACATGCACAAAAAATTATATATATGTCTCGGAAGAACTGAGACTACTATTACAATTACATTTTAACCTGAAAAGACAACAATTATTAGGACATTTTTAGCTATTAGATTGCCTAATATTTATATATATATAAAAAGAACCACACTTAGCAATCTTTTCTTGATGTTTTTAATGTTTAAAATCGATTTCGGTCTCGAAAGACCATCATCAGTTTAACAAAGAATACAAATAGGGTTATAAATATACCACTGTACCAATACCACTACCACTGTATGTTTGGGCAGGTGGGTCAATACCACTGTACGTGTATGGGTGGGCGGGTGGGTTATAAATATAACCCTATTTGTATTCTTTGTTAAACTGATGATGGTCTTTCGAGACCAAAATCGATATTTAACATTAAAAACATCAAGGAAAGATTGCTAAGTGTGGTTCTTTATATATATATATATATATATATATATATATATATATATATATATATAATTATTAGGAATAAAACAATACAATAATCAAATATTACAAAAATGATGAAGTCTTACGACCCGCAGTGACGATGGCGTCTAGACGTCCCAGGCACGAAGTGAGGATGATACAATCCAAATGCAGTGTCTACGAAGTTCCCTCCAAGGTGATAAAACACGGGGACAAGACGAACATACACACTACACTTCACAACAACCATACACAGACTGACGAGGTCAGGGACGTACGCTCCGAGATCGCCAAAAATGCGGTGACTCAGGTACGGAGACGTAGACTCATGGGGTGTTTAATTGTTGTAGGAGCAGGTGGTGTAGGATTCTGGTTAGATGATGTCATGAGTGTATTGAACTTTTTAACAAGTGTGTTTTTAAGTAAAGGAACCCACATGGGTCTAACTTCTATGCTACTTTGACTGATTACTTGTTCATTATTTAGTTTCATAAAGGCACCTTCGATGAATTTACGTTTAAAAAACTGTGGTTCCCTGTGAAGTACATATTTTAGTGTTATCCCAGTTAAATCTGTGTTCATTGTTCCAGGCATGTTCAGCTAATTTAGAATGTGTAGTGTTTCCTTTTTTAATGTTATTTTTGTGTTCTTTTAGCCTAACTTCCAGTGGTCTCTTTGTTTCCCCCTATGTATTTTTCATTACATTCACAAGTAATGCAATAAACTACATTTTTGGAGGATTGCTCCTCATTCTTTGGTTTAGTTTTAGTTAAAGACTGTCTTAATGTGTTTTGTGTGTTGAATGATGTTCTGATTTGGTATTTCCTAGCTATGCGTCTGATTTTTTCTGGAAGGTTAGGCGTATATGGAATGGACATGAATGCTTTCGGCTTTTCTGTGTCAGTGGGGTTGTTTGCGTATTCTTATTTGTTTGCATTTGTTTATGAGAGACTGAGGGTAGCCATTGTTTATTAGATCTTCGGAAACATTGTTTAGTTCATTGTCTAGTTTAGTTTTGTCTGAGCATATGGCTCGGGCCCTATCAAAGAGAGAGAAGGCTACACATTCTTTAACAGTTTGTGGGTGGTTAGAATTGAAATTGAGGTATTTGCCTGTGTGAGTTTGTTTTCTGTAGACTGATGTTTTTAGGCCATGTTTTGTTTTTTCTACATTTACATCCAAAAATGATAATTTATTGTTTATTTCTTTTTCCATGGTGAATTTAATGGTGGGTGAAACCTTGTTCAAGTGTTTTAAAAATTCTTCTAAATTAGGTTCACCGTGACTCCAGCAGACAAATGTGTCGTCCACGTACCTAAGCCAAACCTTAGGTTTGAGATTTGAGGAATCAATTGCTTGTTCCTCAAACTCTTCGCGTAGATCTTGGCGAAATAGGTGATAGTGGGGAACCCATTGCCATACCATCATCCTGGCGGTATATTTGACCATCTATTTCAAAGTAATTACATTCAGTGCAAAGCTGTAAAAGTTCCATTATTACGTGAATAGGCAGTTTGGTACGTTCTGAAAGTTTAGTGTCTTGGTTAAGCCTGTTTTCGATTATTCTTAGAGTTTCTTTTACCGGAATATTAGTGAACAAGTAAACTACATCAAAACTTACAAGAATGTCATTATTATTTATGGTCATGGTTTTTGTCATTTCAGTGAATTCTTTTGAATTCTTTACGTGTGATGTTGTGTTGTTAGCCAAAGGAGTGATTATTGGAAGGAGAAACTTGCATAATTCACGGGCAGGAGAATCTCTGGAGCTAACAATAGGTCGTAAGGGAATGTTAGGTTTATGAATTTTGGGTAGGCCATACATGTGTGGTGTTTTGGAGTGATGTGGTGTTAGCCTACTACGTAATTTATCGGGCATGTATTTTTTGTGTTTTCTAAGGGTTTGTTCAATTTTCCTTTCAAAGGATTTAGTTGGGTCTCTATTTAGTACTGTGTATTTTCCATCTTTAAGAGTTTCTTGAATTTTGTGTTCGTATGTAGTTTTATCTAATATGACTGTGGCATTTCCTTTATCTGCAGGTAAAATTTTTATGTCCTGTTCACTTTTGAGGGCCTTTAGAGCGTTGAGTTCAGTTTTACAGAGGTTAGGTTTGGCGGGTTGGATTTTCTTTAGGGCGATACTGGCCTCACACCTGAACTGATCGGCATCCTCCTCAGGTAGCTGTTGAGCAGCCGATTCAATTCCAGTAATGAAATCCAGCACGTTAGGTCTTTTAATAACAACAGAAAAATTTAGCCCTTTAGATAGTACGTCAGTTTCTTCTTCAGTTAGTCCTCAGTCTCTCATAAACAAATGCAAACAAATGAGAAAACGCAAACAAACACCCACTGACACAGAAAAGCCTAAAGCATTCATGTCCATTCCATATACGCCTAACCTTTCAGAAAAATCAGACGCATAGCTAGGAAATACAAAATCAGAACATCATTCAACACACAAAACACATTAAGACAGTCTTTAACTAAAACTAAACCAAAGAATGAGGAGCAATCCTCCAAAAATGTAGTTTATTGCATTACTTGTGAATGCAATAAAAAATACATAGGGGAAACAAAGAGACCACTGGAAGTTAGGCTAAAAGAACACAAAAATAATATTAAAAAAGGAAACACTACACATTCTAAATTAGCTGAACATGCCTGGAACAATGAACACAGATTTAACTGGGATAACACTAAAATACTTCACAGGGAACCACAGTTTTTTAAACGTAAATTCATCGAAGGTGCCTTTATGAAACTAAATAATGAACAAGTAATCAGTCAAAGTAGCATAGAAGTTAGACCCATGTGGGTTCCTTTACTTAAAAACACACTTGATAAAAAGTTCAATACACTCATGACATCATCTAACCAGAATCCTACACCACCTGCTCCTACAACAATTAAACACCCCATGAGTCTACGTCCCCGTACCTGAGTCACCGCATTTTTGGCGATCTCGGAGCGTACGTCCCTGACCTCGTCAGTCTGTGTCTGGTTGTTGTGAAGTGTAGTGTGTATGTTCGTCTTGTCCCCGTGTTTTATCACCTTGGAGGGAACTTCGTAGACACTGCATTTGGATGTATCATCCTCACTTCGTGCCTGGGACGTCTAGACGCCATCGTCACTGCGGGTCGTAAGACTTCATCATTTTTGTAATATTTGATTATTGTATTGTTTTATTCCTATTATTTGTTGTCTTTTCAGGTTAAAATGTAATTGTAATAGTATTCTCAGTTCTTCCGAGACATATATATAATTTTTTGTGCATGTTGAATGTTATTTTAAATTAATAGTGTTTTTTAGGTACCATATATTTATGATTAGTTAATGACCCACCCACCCAATTATACACGTACAGTAGTACTGACCCACCCGCCCACCTATACACGTACAGTGGTACTTACCCAGCCGCCCACCCATACACGTACAGTGGTACTGACCCACCCGCCCACCCATACACGTACAGTAGTACTGACCCACCCGCCCACCCATACACGTACAGTGGTAATGTGGTAACATTATGGCAGCAAAAAATGTAATGTTCTATCTCTTTGATTAGTTTTGAATGTTTAGCAATAACTTCTATCTCTATCTTTTTTTGCAATGTTTTGAATAAAATATCTTGCAAAGTACTTTAAAACCCGTATTTTGCTTCATTCTTAAATATCTAAGTCGTTTAATATATTACTAAAATACTGACTATTTTATTTATAAAGTAGTGTCAACCCACCCGCCCGCCCATACAAGCACAGTGGTACTGACCCACCCGCCCGCCCATACAAGCACAGTGGTACTTGTATGTACCACTGTACAGTACCACTGTACGTGTAATCTTATTTCAGTCTGATTTGAATATTAATTTTAATTGTGTTTTGACATTTTTCGTTGATATCGTGACCTTGACATCGCCTAATTGGTTATATTAATTTAACCCTGTTAATATTTTTGATATTTAGTAGAAGTTCATTTTGTTGTACCCCATTCTAGGATCTAGGTTAAAATGTAGATAATTATTAAAGTAGATAAGTTTATTAGTTTATGAACGTAGTTTTATAACATGTTTGTGTAGATGTAATTTATTTTTTAGCACTTGAAAAAGGTTTGGGTTTTACCAAATCGAAACGTCGTAATTGTTAATTTTCACGTAATGATGGCAAATGTCCAACTACATTTGTCTCCCTCATCTGATACTCCATCATTAACAAATTTCAAAAACAAAGATGATAATACAGTACCAACAAAATTATAATATTATATAATATAGTTAGATTAGATTGTTATGAAATTATTGAATATTATTACAGCAGATTCATGTTAAATACATATATAACAATAATTTTTAATAATTAATTTGAGAATAATATTTGCATTATTTTGAAAGTGTACAGAACCTGATTAAAATTGAATTTAATAGAAATAAAACCATATCAAGTGGGAGATAACTATGTAGGCGGTGAAACGTTGAACCATTGTGTGGTCGGGGACCGGAATGTGGCTGGTATCCGTCTACAAGCCACCAGACAACACGCTTGGAGACCAAACATAGTAGAAATGTTTAACAATCTAACTAACTTGTCTATTTTAACAAGATGCTGGTGTTAATAATATTATAGTAAGGCATTAAAACTCCCAGAATAATTCTGTAGTGTACATTTCTTATGCAACAGTTATAAAGTTAGTAATCTATGGTAATTTACTGCAACGAGAAATATTGATATTTAAAAATAATTTACAAAGTCGATCTTTAAATTTCCTGTTGTAGATGATCTTTTACTATGAATCCATTGTGTATACTTATTTACATGTATATTGGAGTGTTTCACGTGGACACTTTTGTCTACTCCCGACAGACTTTATTTCAATTGTTGCCTGGTTCATGTAGCTAGGTTACGAGTTGAAATATTCATTTATTTGAAATGTCCCTGTGCTTAAGGCTATTTTTTCTCGCTCTAAAACTGATTTGATAAATTAAAACATATTAATTTTTCCTTCATGTTTTATGTCATGTTTTATGTTTTACCCTTTCCTTTTGTTATGTCAGATTGTTCAAAAAATGTAAAAGAAAACACTTTTTTGGGTTTAGGGGTCCCTAAAATGGATTTTTAAACCAACTTGTAAAACGATTTTGTTGGACATCACAATACTTTCTTTATGCTAACTCATATGGGAGAAAGTAAACTGTATAGTTAACTTAACATAGATTATATGCTTTTATTAAGTATTATAAAACTAATTCTTTACAGATACTTTATAAACTCTATACTGTATGACTGTTTGGTAAATCGAGGAAATTGTAAATACTATTGGAAATTGTAAATACTATTTGTATTTACAATTTCCTCGATTTACCAAACAGTCATACAATATAGAGTTTTTAAAGTATCTGTAAAGAATTAGTTTTATAATACTTAATAAAAGCATATAATCTATGTTAAGTTATTGCATATAATAAGCATATAATAAGCAACAATGCTGTAAAATCATCAAAATTATTTGAGATACATCTTTCCTCCATATATGAATGTACAGTATAAATATTTCTCACCTAGCCAAGTAGGTGAGGAAGAAGATGTACGTAGGTATAGTAAGGGTGACCATGTCCAGCTTCACTGCCTGTACTGTAGCGGCCGCCACATGCTCAGCAGTGATGTCAGGCAACACGGACCTACGAGTACATCAATTATACTTTCAGCACTTACTGATTTAGTACTGAATTTAAGATAATAGAGTTTAAAACATATAACTTAATAAATAATTAGCTAAGGTTTATTTAGTTTATCTACACGACCTGGTTAAAGGTACACGCACGCACGCACGCACGCACGCACGCACGCACGCACGCACGCACGCACGCACGCACGCACGCACGCACGCACGCACACACACACACACACACACACACACACACACACACACACACACACACACACAAACACACACACAACACACACACACACACACACACACACACACACACACACACACACACACACACACACACACACACACACACACACACACACACACACACACACACACACACACACATACACACACACACACACACACACACACACACACACACACACACACACACACACACACACACACACACACACACACACACACACACACACACACACACACACACACACAGAGTACTGTATATATTGTTACTTTTTCAATGTGTTTGCCGTACACATTTATTTACATAAGTTAGTATGTATATGTATAATCTTAAACAAACTTACCCCCGTGGGAATCAACATCTGTGTGGGCAGAAGTATAATTAAATCTATTCTATCCAGAGAGAACACATTATAATGTAGTGCTTAAATTATTAGTTTTCTTCTGAAATTAAATATATGTTAATGGAGTATATATAATTATTAGGGTAATTTTGAACATTATCGGGCAATATTTTAATTATTTTATGCTTTTAATAACATGTACAGTATAGTAACTATTTTAATTTGAGTATCTTTGGTAAATTATTTAAGTATACAGTAGTCTATTATTTATTTTCGTGGTAATAATAAATTTATTAATATAGTAGCCCATTTCCCCCAAATGTAAACTAATACGTATTTTTCTAAATATATTGAAACATACGTTGAAATGCACTCCCACTCATCCAACGTACGTCTTAACGTTACGCACGTTTTGACGTACCTTCCCATCCATCTAACGACAACTTAAGACATTAACGTCTTGAATCTGCCCTTCCATCCAACTGTTGTATGTCTTGACGTGCCTTCCTATCCACCCAACGTACATCTTGAAATGTCCTCCTATCCACCTAACGTACGTCTTGACATGCCCGCCTGCCCACCCAACGTACGTCTTGTCATGCCGTCTTATACCGTTTTGACATAGGTCTATTTACTTATTATTAGCTCAATTAGCCTTGAAGTCTGTTTATGTATTATGAAACACGCGATAAAGGTAAATCATTAATCACTCTATTGCTAGTGGAGTTCTTTTTGTCTGTAATTGATGAGGTCTCGTACACTATGGCGGCCCGTACGTGACCCTGTCCTAGACAAACGTATTGCAGAGCCACTACTAGTTTTTATATTCATTTGAAGCTGACTGGCATTTCTTACCTTCAACTACAGACCTATTTATCTTCAAGGTCCCACATATTGCTCCAATTAATATAAAATGTACTTGATTTAAGTTTTTTACAAAATCGACTTGTGTTGCAAACCACCTTGTCAAGAAATATACGTAACATAGAGGGAATAGTGCTATTGCTTTGACAAGAAATACACGTATACATAGAGGGAATAGTGGCATTGCACAACAATGCATTCTCAACTTCCCTTCAATATATCTGACTGACACCAGTCCAATTACCTTAATAAAGAAGTGTCGTATGTTGAAGGGTACTTCAAATAAAAATAATGATAACTAATATAAAAATAAGTTACATTTACCTTTCAATAAATCAACCTAACATTATATATAACTAAATTTCGACATTTTGAACTGATGTTAAAGTTTGCCCACTATTTGTTTATGTTTATGTTTGATTTTTCATCTTGAAAATACTATCTTTTAACAATGTTTACATTTATGATTAGTTGTCATGTTTTTCATAATCATACCTTTCAGCATTTTTTCTTCTTTACATTGCCACATAAGATGTGTTTGGATTGGATATAAATTGAATCGATTTAAGAAATGTGGTATCGAACTGAATAGGTTCATAATTTTAATCGGATTATATTCATAAATAAAGCAAAAATGTTGTCAAGTTGATGTTATATTTTACTTTTGAATTTAGAATATATAACAATACCAATACAATTTTGAATTGTTGCTACATTAATTTGTAAACTTAATTGTGTTTTTATATGTTTGCAATTTGTATAGCTAATTTACAATATTTTTCTGTTTTATATCAATATTCTAGTTTCAACAAAACATCTGAAAACCACATACTATTAGTTTGCAGAGACATTTTTTACTACAGTCATGACCATTGTTAACATGACAGCTGTATCTTACCAGACAAAACAACCAATTAAGCTTAGTACAATTCAAAAACATCTGATTAAAATAGAAAAAAGTTACCTTTTAGGAACTATACTAACCAATAATTAAGAATGTTATTTTAAAAGATAAACACACGCATTTTCAGAAGAAAAGTATTATGAAACCGTTTTGAATTTAGTTTAAGTGATCTGCAGAAAAACAAAAACCCACATCTTCAAAATGAGCTTTTACTGAATTGAAAAGAGAAACTACTAACCAATAATAAAACAGGGACATTTTGTCATGAATAGCAAGACTTGGAACAAATGAAATCACACAGAAAACCCCATCATAAAATATTCAAGACACTCACTTGATGAACGTTTTATTGAAAGCAATCGAATCTCATTTCCAATGCACATTTGATTAGGGACATACACCTGTTCCACGTGTCTTGGTGCCGTACTTAAGATAAACTTATAAACTCTCAATTGATCTTATAACTAAAACACATATAACTCATGGTGTAATATTAGCCAGATATAGATCAGAAAGAAACAAAACTCTTTAAAAAAAACAAAAAAGAAAAAGGGCGAAAGGTTACAGTTATACTTGCAATTAGAATCATACATATTTTAGGGGAATTAAAAACCATGTTATAAAAATGAATTTAATATCATATCATTTAATCAGTTCATATCTCATATTCTTGCAAAAATTTAAAAGAAACGTTGTATGGCTTCGTTATTGTTTTTAAATCCGTTCAAATTATTAGCCCAGTCAATGAAGGTTTTGTGTTGCAACTAATTAGGGGAAAGCTGAATTTTTGCAGGGTGTTAGTATACAAGGTAAACAATAAAAAATGGCAAAGTCCCGATCCCCACCCCTCTTGCTTTCCCCCCAACCCCCTCCCAAACATCGCAAGAGCAGTACTTTAGTTAAATACTCATAGCTCGAAAACTAATAAAGTTACAGACGTGATTCTTTTTTTATATTACACCTAACAATATGGCAAACAAATTATGTTTTTAAAATTTTTATGTGTATAGCTTAGTTTAACCGTAATACTGATTACTTTAACCAATTATATCATTTTATCCTTGCATTGTGGAAAGAAACGTCTTCATCAAAACTTATAGATAATTTAATTAGCTTTAAAATGATGTATCTAACATTGCTTACCGTTGACATTATGGCTTCATAGAGAGCGATTAAACAGTAGCGGGTATAGCGCTGTGCCGCCCCCACGCTGCTCATAGCAGTGCCGCTTCCACCGTTGACACTCGCCGCTGAGGGGCATCGTACTTGTATCTCGTATTTGTGTACTCGTATCTGTAGTCTTAAGTTATTTAGAGCAGCAATATAATAATTTTCACTTAAGGGTCCCTAAGAAAATAAAGATTTAGTTCACTTGTATCACTGATAAATAACCAAATTTCACTGTCTAGGCTCTGTTGTTTAGTTTAAAAATCTTAGTTTTGTGATACAATAAATACAATAAATGCAAGATAGTATTTTCTATACATATATATAAAAACCAGTATAGTATTTTTATAGCTTCTTATTTCCATAAGAATGAAGGAGCTCCTAGTACTCATTTATTTAAGGTGCTCTCAGTTATTCCTCGGCCATGAGTTAGACCTCCTATTGTTTTTATAGATTTCATCAATGATTGATCTATACACATGACACTCCAATTTCCACACCAGAACTCATCTTTTCTTCTAATAGTGAAGAGTCATTTTGTCACAAAGATATCGTACTCTGTCTTAGTCAGCTTTGATTTGAGTTTCTTCATTTCTTGGACATACACCTGAGCAGATTTTGCATAAGGAATGTGTCCTGCAGCATTAAAGTAAGTAAGCATATCAGTGGTAGTGTCTAGGTGAAATTTCCAGTTCCCCGTTCTCTCTGCTAGAATAAAATTTAGCATTAGGTCGATTTGCTGAATTAGATTTAGCCAGAGCTTTGATGTTCTACTCTCAGACTTCTTTAAATTGATGAGGTCTGTCAGCTTTGCCAAGGCTGATTGAATGGCTTTGTCATCACACGCAGTTGCTTGAGTAATATCACAGTGAGAAAGTTGGTCATAAACTGTTTAAACCTCGTTACAAAACACACTTGAACGTACCTCTTCATCTTCTGTCACTTGTTCAACAATAGCAGCATAGGTTAATTATGTATGCTCTCACAGCTCTAGCGAAGGCATGTCCAGTAAGCATGTGTTTCACCGTTGCCTTACCATAGACAGTCTCCCACAATGACTCTATTCCACTACCTTCCATTATACGACCAATGTATCCCAAGTACGACATAAACAAATGGAAACCCCCAAACCTTACAACAATCCTTGACAAATCAGATTGATCTTCAGAGCCAGCAACGATTTCCATTGCTTTTAAGTATAGTGGCTGGTCAAAGGTCACAATGTATGTTTCCTTGTTCTTGCTACACTGTTCAGCTACATACTGATGATGGGCTATTTGGATCAATGTCTATAAAAGGAATAGCCATGATGTATGAAGTGTTCTGCCCTTTTAAGTATAGTGGCTGGTCAAAGGTCACAATGTATGTTTCCTTGTTCTTGCTACACTGTTCAGCTACAAAACACAATGCTGTATATACTGAAGATGGGCTATTTAGATCAATGTCTGTAAAAGGAATAGCCATGATGTATGAAGTGTCCTGCCCTTTTAAGTATAGTGGCTGGTCAAAGGTCACAATGTATGTTTCCTTATTCTTGCTACACTGTTCAGCTACAAAACACAATGCTGTATATACTGAAGATGGGCTATTTAGATCAATGTCTATAAAAGGAATAGCCATGATGTATGAAGTGTCCTGCCCTTTTAATTTTCTAGTTGAGACACTCATAAAACTATTCCAGCCTGGTTGGATATTACATCCGCTGACCCATAACAGATTAAGTGTATGAATAAGGATACTGTATTTGCAGTTATTTTCCTCAACGATATGGCACCTGAGAAGTCTTCCATAACAATACGAGCTAAGCCACTGGTTTTTCACTTAATATACGACCGTTTACGGGTTTCTTCTGCAACCTTAAATGATCCATCAACTAATCTAGGTACTTCTGAGGTGATAGAGACATGTGACGATGGAGTGATGCATGCAATTCCTCCCATCGCATTAAATGTGTTCAAACCATCTAACGATCTTACGTTAACATCAGCGTTGTCGAAAACGTATTGTGTAAAGGAATCAGATTCTATGACTGGGGGGCCATGCGTGATTAAAGACCTTATATATCTGCCACTCTCATAGTATATGGCAGATATATAAGGTCTAAATCAATAACATTTAAAAGCCTAGACTTAACTTTACAGGCCCAATCATCACTCCTAACATCACAAGCATTGAGGAGCATTTGCTTTATTTCATTAGTTGAAACCTCGTGAATTCTGGTTCGGTACTTATAAGTTATGGAAGTTTAGCGTCAAAAACCGCACGTTCTCCGCATAACAAACAATCATGATTGAAATAAAATGTGTTGTCTAATTTTCTGAGAAAGTGCTGCGGTGTAGAAGGTTCTGCATTTTGCGCTTTTAATGCTGCTTTAATGTTGCTAGGTCTGGTATAATTTCGCCTACATGTAGAATGTACCTTTATTAAATCGACATTAGCAAGTAATTTATGGATCTCGTCCAGAAACAGTATTCAACAAGATACGTACTAAGGACTGTCTACGAACAAGTTACAACATGCAGTCCGACGCATGGAGACATCCAAGCGCCTGATGAGAGTCACTGCTAGAAGCGGCGCCGCGCCGGCGGTGCAGTGTCCGCTACTGTTTAATCGCTCTCTATAAAGCAACTACGTCATTAAATAGCTTGACTAGACCCATCATATTGAAGCTAATTAAATTATCTATAAGTTTTGATGAAGACATTTCTTTCCACAATGCAAGGATAAAAAGATATAATTGGTTAAAGTAAGTTTTTGTAATTAGCAGAGGCATTTTTTTGCATGTATATCAGTATTACGGTTAAACTAAGCTATACACATAAAAATTTTAAATACATAATTTGTTTGCCATATTGTTAGGTGTAATAAAAAAAAAGAATCACGTCTGTAACTTTATTAGTTTTCGAGCTATGCGTATTTAACCAAAGTACTGCTCTTGCGATGTTTGGGAGGGGGTTGGGGGGAAAGCAAGAGGGGTAGGGGTCGGGACTTTGTCATTTTTTATTATTTACCTTGTATACTAACACTCTGCAAAAATTCAGCTTTCCCCTAATTAGTTGCGACAAAGGGCATTTTTTTACCTTTATTGACTGGGCTATATATATTTAATCCTGTTGATGGCTGAGATAATTATTTGAGAATTTCAATTCAAAATATTTACTGCTCTTGTTGATTTTGGAATTCCGTTATTTAGAAATTATTAAAAACAATAAAAGGTATAACAAATATTATTAGCCTTTTAGATCAATTATTAGCCTTATTTATGAAATGAACAATGAATGTACAATGCCAGGAAAATGTATTGAATGGCAGTTGCATTAAAGTGAAGCTTTGATTTTTTTTTTTTCATTCACTGCACTATTCAAACATTTACCTCTTCGTCCTCTGTTTGAATTATATTGCGAACAAACTTCATCAAAGCATATATCGGATAAAGGAGAGGTGACACACTCATTCACCCATACACTTACAGTGACCCACCCACTCACCCATATACATACAGTGAGAGTGACCCACCCACCCACCCATACATGTACAGTGGAAGTGGAGACAAATTTCAAAACCACTGTACGTGTATGGGTGGGTGGGTCAATGCCCATAATGTACGTGTATGGGGACGGGGTTACCGTTTGGATCTGTATTCATATTCAGTAATAGAGATCCAAACGTAATATTTTGTGGCCGGATGACGTTTGATTATTCTAATTAACCAACGACACTAGGCCTAGTCCAATTTCAATTTATCTCATTCTACTGTTCCTCTGCTTATGTGGTCATTTTTTCGCCTGCTGCCTAACACGTCAAACATTATACATTATTTGGTTCAGTATTTTAAAGTTAAGCATTTGCTTCAAAATATCAAACTGTTAAAAGTTAATTTAGTCATTACCACCCAACGTCACTTATTATTTGATTTTGAATATAACTGTATAATTGTATCCTATTTTGTCAGGGCTACACATACATAGGAGGCCCTTCAATTTAAATATACTACTTGCAAAACGACTGAATTTTAACCAGCTACCATCTTCCAGCAGTCTTTATTTTAGAAATTATAGCTGCTAATTTAGAAAGAAAAGGTATTTACTTTTTAAACCATATCTGCCAAATAAAATAGAAAACTTTACATTTTTGAAACCATAGCTGCCAATTAGAAACAGGAAAGTCTGTAATTTACAAAAGTTCCTGTCAATAAAAAAATCTGTATTTGTGAAACCATAGTTCCCAATTAACAACAAAAATTCTGTGTTTTTAAACTAGCTGCCAATTTCTATCAGTACATGTCAAAGTTTTATAATCCACCCCCATATCTATTATAGCCTTACGCTATAATATCTCACTTCGTGCCTCCGATGTCTTACTTTTATTAACGCTCACTAATTAACAAAATTATACATTACGAGATATTTACAGATTTTAATTAGACAATTAAATTTAATTAGACATAATTAATTTTAATTAGACAAACGATATTTTAACACTTCAAATCAAACCATTATTATTTAAAATAAATAATTTAACACACTCGAGTTTGTGTTCACACAATATCTGCCACTGTTCGTGACCTCTTACTGTTAAACACTGTCACTTCCACTCCAGGCCGAAGAACAAGATCACACTTCCACTTTGACTGACTGTCCCTCACTAAGCACTGTAATTAGACTGACACAAACTTAATACTCGGCCACTTAATTAAGTCTTTTTATAACGCACCACTGTAATCTAGAAGGTTCTGGAGGCGTGGTTGAGATGGTTCTCAAATTACCTCGATTGCCATTCGGGAGGATTTAATAATGACTTGGAACTATTTGGGAGCGTATGGATTGGCCGATAAGCAGAAAAAATAGTGTGCAGTAAAAATCTATTGTTTTACGTGGTAAAATTATTATTTATTTAAAAAATTACTGAGGCAACTTTTATTCAGGCCTTCTCATTAATGTATTAACTCATTTCTGTCTATAATAAATATTTTCAAAGCGTAAAGAGAACAAGAAGGCAATTCTTCTTGCTTTAATAGTCAATTTATAGATCACGTAACAATCTTGTCTTGACAATAATGAATAAACTGACTTAAAATGTTAATTGTTTTAACCAAACTAAACGAATTTAACTATATGGCATTTGGTTCAGAACATAGTTTATTAATTTACTCACTTGACTTCCCAGTGCTTTTTGTTTTGAGGGGGTGCCAAGAAAAATGGTTGCACCGTTGTTGTAGGGATGTTCAGTTTGAGTTTTCTGAGCTCCTCCCTCAAGCATCCCATTAGAGCTAGAGATAAGGAATAATGTAGGATTAACAAAACATTGTTCAACTTCTCATGCTTTTGAAAACTATATCCACCAGTTAATTGTTATATTTACTTTCAGTTTTCATGAAGATAGGTTATTAAGTAATTAAGTAGTTATTAATATTTTCACCAAGTCCAACATGTATGATAATATTAATGATATGATAGTAGTAACCCAAATACAAAACATAATTGTATGAAATTATTAGGATATAAGCTAGAAACCAAAATGGCTCCAAAATAAAATAATTCCTTTTTAGAAGTAAAGTTTCGGATGCATCCCATACATGCTACGTCAGTCGGATGTATCCCATACATGCTACGTCAGTCAGATGTATCCCATACATGCTACGTCAGTCGGATGTATCCCATACATGCTACGTCAGTCGGATGTATCCCATACATGCTACGTCAGTCGGATGTATCCCATACATGCTACGTCAGTCGGATGTATCCCATACATGCTACGTCAGTCGGATGTATCCCATACATGCTACGTCAGTCGGATGTATCCCATACATGCTACGTCAGTCGGATGTATCCCATACATGCTACGTCAGTCGGATGTATCCCATACGTCAGTCGGATGTATCCCATACATGCTACGTCAGTCGGATGTATCCCATACATGCTACGTCAGTCGGATGTATCCCATACATGCTACGTCAGTCGGATGTATCCCATACATGCTACGTCAGTCGGATGTATCCCATACATGCTACGTCAGTCGGATGCATCCCATACATGCTACGTCAGTCGGATGTATCCCATACATGCTACGTCAGTCGGATGTATCCCATACATGCTACGTCAGTAGGATGTATCCCATACATGCTACGTCAGTCGGATGTATCCCATACATGCTACGTCAGTCGGATGTATCCCATACATGCTACGTCAGTCGGATGTATCCCATACATGCTACGTCAGTCGGATGCATCCCATACATGCTACGTCAGTCGGATGTATCCCATACATGCTACGTCAGTAGGATGTATCCCATACATGCTACGTCAGTCGGATGTATCCCATACATGCTACGTCAGTCGGATGTATCCCATACATGCTACGTCAGTCGGATGCATCCCATACATGCTACGTCAGTCGGATCCATTGCCAATGGAAATTTAAAATGTAATAATTAAACAAATATAAACATTTAACTAAAAAGGATATCCTCCTTAAAAGTGTAACTAATTTACGACATTTTAAACAAATATAAAAAATAATATTTTAATATGAATAATGAATAGTGATCTTTATTCACAACATCTTGACAATTAAATGAACGTAAAACTTAAGTGAATAATACTAACCACTGTTTCCAGTAATGTGGTTAGTGAACAAAAATAATAATAATAATAATAATAAAATAAATTAACAAATAACTCAGTCCAGTCTCTTTTAAGTATTACAGTCTTGTATATATTTAGAAAGGCATTCTGTAGCGTTCATTAAATTCAAAATACTACTAAAATAACAGTATTTGATAATTAGATTAAAATTAATATTTGACAGTTCATAAACTAATATTTTCTATAATTTCCTCTAAGTTAAGGCCTGTCTCAGACAACTTGTGTCATGTATAGTGTATAACTATTTAAAACAACGGATATTAAAAACAATATCCATTATTACTTAGATATCAATTACTTTTAACAAAGAGATTGTTATATACGATACCCTAGGTTTACACATGAAAGAGAAAAACAAACATAACACAGTGTAACTTTAAATAATATTGATTTGAAATAATATTGGGTATAATATATTGTGCTTCGAGTAGGTAAATCACATAATGTTTTACTATTATTGCAACTCGAGTTATTTTGCCTCATTTTATTGGTAGATCATAAAATGCTTTCCAATAAACTGGTAACTTAGCAATCACAGTTTGTTTCCAAGATTAACAACAAAGTTAAATAACTGAGTAAACAAAGAAAAATAAAACTTTAATCTACTCATTTTCATGTAAATTATTTCAATACTGGGACATTTATCGTCAGGCATATTATAAAATAAGTTTATGTAATATATACTTTTATATCCATCAACAGCGTATTGAATATAATTATTCTAGAATGAATAAAATTTCCAAACAAGAGTATTACAACGAAGTCTGTTTAATATATGCCATTGTGTAAATCATTAATCACAAACGCAATTGCATAAAAAGTATAAACTGCTAAATGATGATTGAGTATTTATTATTACCCGTAGAACTGCTTTACGTTTTAATGCATATAATATGTTCTTCATTGGTTCAGAAACACCGTGTTTCCTTATTTACACTGTTTGCGTAAGTATCAACTAGCGAGAAAGGATTTGAAAACTAATCGAATCCTGTCATGATTATCGAACTGTTGTGATGGCTGATGATGCTCCTCTGGAAGAGACAGCATCTGCCAAGGTCCTTGGGATGTATCTTGGTCGAGGTCTGACCTGGGACCATCACATCGATTATATATGCTTTGAGACAGCTTCCGGAGCATCTGGTGTAATACTCGTATGTCGGTGTAATATCTGGTGTGATATGTCGGTGTAACATCTGGTTTATCTGCCGCCTTTAATAACGTATACTGAGGAACAGATCTTCTCTGTTATGAAGATTTCTGGCTTTATTATTTAAAGAATAAATAAATAATTATTTTTCTGTACTGTTTGTATAAATTGAAAATGAAAATTAATAAGGCTTTTAATTATTATTTGAAAGGGGTAATCATTTTAATGCGAATATTTTTATATCCAGTTTTTATTTAATTTATTGTTAGTTAATTGGTATTTTTATAGGTAATATAACCTAAATCATCAATAAAAGATTATATGTTTACTTATAGAAAGAAAATAATAGTAGCAGTATTGCAGTTGTAAATGAGTGTGTAAGAGCGAATGTAGTCATTGTTACAAACTAAGGCCAACTATTCCTTAGAAAGCATCATTAATTAATAGCCCAATGACAAATGAACGATTACAGGGCAATTCGTCCCACGGACATTTCGTCCCCAAAGAAAAATGCGGACATTCCGTCCCACTCTGTGGAGTGTCTACCTGGGTCGGGTTTGATAATTAGTCTCCAAATATTTCTAAACGGACACTTCGTCCCACCCTGAGAGAACCTAACCTAACCTAACCTAACCTAACCTAACCTAACCTAACCTTTTTACAACCCTTCTCTCAGGTGGGACGAAGTGTCCGTTTAGAAATATTTGGAGACTATTTATCAAACCCTACCCAGGTAGCCGTTCCACAAAGTGGGACGAAATGTCCGCATTTTTCTTGGGGGACGAAATTTTCGCATTTTTCTTGGGGGACGAAATGTCCATGGGACGAATTGTCCGGACACCAAATGAACAGCCGGTGGTTATCAGCTGATCCCTTTCAAAATTTGTTATAACTCTGACTGGGATCGAACTAAGAAACTTTAGTTTATGAATCTAACCCAGTTTATGAGAACCAACTATGCTACCGACCACTTTTACATTTCTTCGTCAACGCGAACAATATGAGGTCTGGAACAGACACACTACCTAATATTTCGAGAAGGAGATTATCGATTGACAAAAATATTAGTTGTTTTTTGTTAATAAAATTCTCTCCTATTTGTAGACAGCTATTTTTTCGCAAGCAAGATTAGTTTAGATATAGACTTTCTTTAATTTCGTTAAAGACAGTCGCAACTAATATGAACAAGAAATTAATATGGAATTCGTTTCTCAAAGTATATATGGAAGTAGGTATATTTACAACTGATTTAGGATCTTTATTGTAGCTTCAGTTTATTTATGGATTTTAAGATAAATTATGAAATGAAGATATAATATGGTTTAATTAATACGGTTGCATAATTTTCATTTATAAGGCAAAGTTGAGTTTATTTAAGATGGCACAGGCAAATTTTTTATTAAACTTGGTTAGGTGTGACTATATTATTAGAGTTAGTTAGAAGTATTATCTAGGGCAAGTACAGTATACGGCAAGTGGTTCCCTCCATGTTACGTAACGGACGGGATGGATTGAGAACCGTTACTATAGAGTACAGACCTGAGGCACCAGCCTTGGAGGCGGTGTATGGCGCGATGTTGGAGGCTACTGCCAACGCCGCCGCCGACGAGATGGCCACCACATGGCCACTGTTTCGGGACATCATGGACGGTAGAAAGGCCCTGATGGTCTGCAACAAAGGTGTGCGTTACTCCCTCGGACCCAGTGAAACACTCGGGAAGATATTTTTACATGAGATTGTCTCAGTGTTTGGTATTTGTACATCTTCCAAAAGTACTAAAGTAAGTTACCTTTATTCTATGACGATATAGTCCCCCCTAATCGGTCTCCACTGCATCACGAATAATAGGAGTAGGACTGTACAGATGCGTATAACTTTAAGAAACAACAAGTAATCTTAACATCCAAGAAAATACACATGCCTACCAGTCCATTGGTTTTGAGATATGTATATATATATATATATATATATATATATATATATATACCGTACGTGTATGAACATTATAAATACGGAACACAAAAGATCAAAATAAACGTTTTATAAAAAAACTATTTATATGTACATTATTATGCATAAATAATACATAATAATGTTGAATAAAACATAAAACTGAACAACAAAACGCACTCACGAACTTCACAAAACAAATAGACAAATATAACCTTGATTTTCCTTCACACGAAAAAAATATAGAAAATCCATTACCCACCCACCCGCCCATACACGTACGGTGGTATTGACCCACCAACCTGCCCATACGCGTACAGTGGTGTTGACCCACCTACCCGTCCATACACATACAGTGGTATTGACCCATCCATCCTCCCATACAAGTACAGTGGTATTGATCCACTCACCCACCCATACACGTACAGTGTTATTGACCCACCCACTCACCCATACACATACACTGGTATTGTATATATATATATATATATATATATATATATATATATATATATATATATATATATATATATATATATATATATATATATATATATATATATGTAATGCATTTTCCAAATCTACTTAAAATATATAAAAAGGTAACTCAAGTTATACAAGTACATATTTATTTCATCATAACTCCTTAAAAGAAAATATCACCAGCCAATTCTTATTTTCAAGTCTCAATCATGCCTTCTCTCTGGTTTAGTTACGTGTATCCTGTAGATGTGCTGGCTTTTACATTATTTAAGACCAGGGAAATGTAGTATAGGACTTTTATTGTCCTATACTTTGTTAATAGACGTTTTTCTTCATTTTAACGAATCATAGTGGTCTATTTATCCTCATAGATTTGTAAAATTTAAAGGTTTAAAAGTTACAAGTATGTTATTTTAGTTTCTACAAACATTATCGACTGCGAACGGCCTTGTCTCAGTCGGAGATAATAAAACACAGAAGATGTTTGTATTTATAAATAATGATAATCTTTGTATTTCATTCAGATTAACAAAATATTTTAATAAAATAATAAGAATTTCCCATGATTTTAAGTACTAAATTCAATTAAACTTGCTGAAGAAGTGTTGGTTAATATAGAAAATCTGTTAGTATTAGTTCAAATTTTTAATAGCCTTTAGTGTAATGTAACTAGAGATATGGTTCCGGAAAATTAACGTTATATCCCCAAGGATAAGGACACTTTAACAAACGCTAGAATTTAGTTTATGCTAAGTTGAAGCAACTATGTAAATGACATAGTAAAATTAAAGTACCAGTACAATTTATTAACTGTATTTCAAAAGCTTTAACATTTTTAAAAGTGACGTGAAACATTTTAGACGCACGTAAACGAGGCGATTTTAATTTAATTATGTGTGTTTTAATTTCTTGTTCTATTTCATTTAATGTGTACCTATAAAGTGTTTAAGTACCTTGATAACACAAAATAGATAAGAACTTTTATGAAGGTACGTATAATTAACCTCATTTCAATGTATACTATGTGGTTATGATTGATTGTGCATTGCGCAACTCTTGAGGCATCCTTCACCACGTGTAATTTATCACATTTATAACTGGTCTTGTAGTCCATTTATTAGGAATTTAATCTTTAGTTTTTACTAATGATATCATCACAATATTGAATTGTCTAATAATTAATTGTATTGGTCATATTATTTCCTAACGTATTTTTGCCTTTGTTTTAATCTCTGTTGTTAAAATAACATTAATTGTCTTTTACATTTTAAAGATTTGTTATGATTGTGAGAGTGTGTAGTATATGTGGTAATAGAACGAAAGATTGGGTGGAAGTATTGTTACGTTTAAGTCTTGTTTATAAAGAATAGGACTCGTCCTTAGGATATATTAACCAGGTCCTTTGACACGTATAAATATTTAGAAAAAACTACTAATTTTATACAGAACCATCCGCTGCTATATTAGGTTTCAATGATCCGATGATTATCATAGATAAAATTGTTAATTTAGCATCAATAAACGTGATTGGTGTAATATTACGTGATTAATAAACCTTTTATTAAAGATATCGATATTTTCCGTTTTTATAATGACATTTAGAAATAAAAATATGAATGTCACATTACCTATAGTATATCTAAATAATTAACATAAATATTAAATTCTATACAAAATAAAAATTACGAAGGAAAATGTACTGTGTTTAATAATGGCAGTGAACTGCCAAGCAATTATGAAAACTAAGTTGGTTGCGAACAAGAGAAAAAAAGCATATATTTAACTGAAGTAAAACAAGAGATAAAAAGCTTAGGAAAGCTAGAAACATTCAAGACAGTGAATATATTATTCTGAAGACTAGCCATGGCACTGCTATCTTAGATCAGCGTTACCTACAGACATGTACATACCAGAAGTAAGCCATGGCACTGCTACCTTAGATCAGCGTTACCTACAGACATGTACATACCCAGAAGTGAGCCATGGCACTGCTACCTTAGATCAGCGTTACCTACAGTCATGTACATATCCAGAAGTGAGCCATGGCACTGCTACCTTAGATCAGCGTTACCTACAGACATGTACATACCCAGAAGTGAGCCATGGCACTGCTACCTTAGATCAGCGTTACCTACAGACATGTACATATCCAGAAGTGAGCCATGGCACTGCTACCTTAGATCAGCGTTACCTACAGACATGTACATACCCAGAAGTAAGCCATGGCACTGCTATCTTAGATCAGCGTTACCTACAGACATGTACATACCCAGAAGTAAGCCATGGCACTGCTACCTTAGATCAGCGTTACCTACAGACATGTACATATCCAGAAGTGAGCCATGGCACTGATACCTTAGATCAGCGTTACCTACAGACATGTACATATCCAGAAGTGAGCCATGGCACTACTACCTTAGATCAGCGTTACCTACAGACATGTACATACCCAGAAGTGAGCCATGGCACTGCTACCTTAGATCAGCGTTACCTACAGACATGTACATACCCAGAAGTGAGCCATGGCACTGCTATCTTAGATCAGCGTTACCTACAGACATGTACATACCCAGAAGTGAGCCATGGCACTGCTACCTTAGATCAGCGTTACCCACAGACATGTACATACCCAGAAGTAAGCCATGGCACTGCTATCTTAGATCAGCGTTACCTACAGACATGTACATACTCAGAAGTAAGCCATGGCACTGCTATCTTAGATCAGCGTTACCTACAGACATGTATATAACCAGAAGTGAGCCATGGCACTGCTACCTTAGATCAGCGTTACCTACAGACATGTACATACCTAGAAGTGAGCCATGGCACTGCTACCTTAGATCAGCGTTACCTACAGACATGTACATACCCAGAAGTGAGCCATGGCACTGCTATCTTAGATCAGCGTTACCTACAGACATGTACATACCCAGAAGTGAGCCATGGCACTACTACCTTAGATCAGCGTTACCTACAGACATGTACATACCCAGAAGTGAGCCATGGCACTGCTACCTTAGATCAGCGTTACCTACAGACATGTACATACCCAGAAGTGAGCCATGGCACTGCTATCTTAGATCAGCGTTACCTACAGACATGTACATACCTAGAAGTGAGCCATGGCACTGCTACCTTAGATCAGCGTTACCCACAGACATGTACATACCCAGAAGTAAGCCATGGCACTGCTATCTTAGATCAGCGTTACCTACAGACATGTACATACTCAGAAGTAAGCCATGGCACTGCTATCTTAGATCAGCGTTACCTACAGACATGTATATAACCAGAAGTGAGCCATGGCACTGCTACCTTAGATCAGCGTTACCTACAGACATGTACATACCTAGAAGTGAGCCATGGCACTGCTACCTTAGATCAGCGTTACCTACAGACATGTACATACCCAGAAGTGAGCCATGGCACTGCTATCTTAGATCAGCGTTACCTACAGACATGTACATACCCAGAAGTGAGCCATGGCACTGCTACCTTAGATCAGCGTTACCTACAGACATGTACATACCCAGAAGTAAGCCATGGCACTGCTATCTTAGATCAGCGTTACCTACAGACATGTACATACTCAGAAGTAAGCCATGGCACTGCTATCTTAGATCAGCGTTACCTACAGACATGTATATATCCAGAAGTGAGCCATGGCACTGTTACCTTAGATCAGCGTTACCTACAGACATGTACATACCTAGAAGTGAGCCATGGCACTGCTACCTTAGATCAGCGTTACCTACAGACATGTACATACCCCAGAAGTAAGCCATGGCACTGCTATCTTAGATCAGCGTTACCTACAGACATGTACATACCCAGAAGTGAGCCATGGCACTGCTACCTTAGATCAGCGTTACCTACAGACATGTACATACCCAGAAGTAAGCCATGGCACTGCTATCTTAGATCAGCGTTACCTACAGACATGTACATACTCAGAAGTAAGCCATGGCACTGCTATCTTAGATCAGCGTTACCTACAGACATGTATATATCCAGAAGTGAGCCATGGCACTGCTACCTTAGATCAGCGTTACCTACAGACATGTACATACCTAGAAGTGAGCCATGGCACTGCTACCTTAAATCAGCGTTACCTACAGACATGTACATATCCAGAAGTGAGCCATGGCACTACTATCTTAGATCAGCGTTACCTACAGACATGTACATACCCAGAAGTGAGCCATGGCACTGCTACCTTAGATCAGCGTTACCTACAGACATGTACATACCTAGAAGTAAGCCATGGCACTGCTATCTTAGATCAGCGTTACCTACAGACATGTACATACTCAGAAGTAAGCCATGGCACTGCTATCTAAGATCAGCGTTACCTACAGACATGTACATACCCAGAAGTGAGCCATGGCACTGCTACCTTAGATCAGCGTTACCTACAGACATGTACATACCCAGAAGTAAGCCATGGCACTGCTATCTTAGATCAGCGTTACCTACAGACATGTACATACTCAGAAGTAAGCCATGGCACTGCTATCTTAGATCAGCGTTACCTACAGACATGTATATATCCAGAAGTGAGCCATGGCACTGCTACCTTAGATCAGCGTTACCTACAGACATGTACATACCTAGAAGTGAGCCATGGCACTGCTACCTTAGATCAGCGTTACCTACAGACATGTACATACCCAGAAGTAAGCCATGGCACTGCTATCTTAGATCAGCGTTACCTACAGACATGTACATACCCAGAAGTGAGCCATGGCACTGCTACCTTAGATCAGCGTTACCTACAGACATGTACATACCCAGAAGTAAGCCATGGCACTGCTATCTTAGATCAGCGTTACCTACAGACATGTACATACTCAGAAGTAAGCCATGGCACTGCTATCTTAGATCAGCGTTACTTACAGACATGTATATATCCAGAAGTGAGCCATGGCACTGCTACCTTAGATCAGCGTTACCTACAGACATGTACATACCTAGAAGTGAGCCATGGCACTGCTACCTTAAATCAGCGTTACCTACAGACATGTACATATCCAGAAGTGAGCCATGGCACTGCTATCTTAGATCAGCGTTACCTACAGACATGTACATACCCAGAAGTGAGCCATAAGGTTGACATCCAAGATCTTCGTAATCTGCTCATCAGAGACGGAGAACAGGCTGCCTGCTTGGACAATGCCGGCGTTATTAACCAGGATGTCCACTGGAGCTCCCTCGGCCTCCAGGCTTTTGGCAAAGGATGTGACTGCTGCTTTGTCTGTAACATCCAGGAAGTAGGAGCGAGTGTGTTGCTCACTGAACTTGGACATTGACTTCGCTAGGCTGGCAGTCTCGTCACATTCCTTGATGTTGACATCTACGCAGGATACCCTGCACCCTTCCCGGGCGAAGGCTATGGCTAGCTCCCGGCCAAGTGCTCCTCCGGCACCCGTCACCTGCAACATTGCCAACCTTACCATTTATACTGCAATTTACTAGTACTGTAAATTTTTTAGAATTCTCAATATCAATATATACAGGATTACTCTTAAGGGTCATTCCAGAATGCTGTAGGCCTACTTTTAAGTTTACATATTATCACATGACTTAATTAAGCCACAAATCATTTTGAATCAACACGGACGTAAGAACTATTTATAGGGCCTAGTAACCACTCTTAAAGACGAAATTCCTATTTAAATATTTGGAATGATTTGTAAATGTAACATAACGTAAAATAGAAGAATAATAAGATTAGTTATTCAGTTATTAATACTTAACGACATGAGAATGTGGGTTGGCGAAACACTATTTTATATTTTACAGCACAGGAAAATGTTTAGCATAAAATTACTTTAAAATAAATATATCGGTAGCATAATTGATACATTACAGTTTTAGTTTTTATGATAATGATATAGTTTTGAACAGTACAATACTTCAATGAAACAGTGATAAACCCTATTGGTAATGCTACTTGTTATCAAATATTTTACTTTGTCAACAGAAGATGTTCTTATCTTGAAACATGGATAATATTCAATCTATTTACATAGTTTTTTTTTAATATTAGGTTTAATAATAGAAAAAATGCAGACACGTGCTTTTACAGTACCCGCATGACAAATTGAATTAATATTATTGATTTCATGTAAATTGTATGTTTTAATGTAGCTAAGGTTTTGACACAAATTTTATCTTTGTTCACAATATATAAAGCGATACATTCAGTCCAGTCCTTGATAACAGTCTCATATAAACTATTGAACTTAGTTACATAGCCAAATCAACAATAGGTTGACTGGCATTTATGTATTGCTTGTATTTACATTAGATTCGGCACCATTGCAAGTTCTGGTCAAATTCCGTTATGTGCCCACCAAATACAATTTGGTTAGGTTAGGATGGGTAGGTAGGTTAGGTTAGGGTGGTTAGGTAAGTTAGGTTATATGACATGATTACAACATAGACCTATAGTTTCCATTTGGGAGGGATGTAACGGAATCTGACCTTAGTTATCCAGAAGTATTATAGTAATAAACTGTTTTTAAAAGTTTCATAGGTTATGTCACAACAATTTCTTAATCATAACCTATGATTTATATTTATATAAATAATCATGATATAATGTTGTCACAATAAACACTCAACTGGACTCCTTCATATTGAAGATCAGTATTTAGTCAGTTTTACTATAACACACATAAATATATGAGAAGTTTGAGGACGTGTAACACCAAGTTTAACACTTGGGAAATTATTTTTTATTGTCAGGAACATTTATTGAAATACTTCAACAGTTTTACTTTTGAATGTAACCTTTTCAAAAATATAAAATATAGTTACGTGTTTAGAAATTAAGCAGACCTACTTTATTAGGTTTGGAAAGTGTCAACTATAGTGTCAAAATCTTTCCTAATGGAAACGAATAATGTAAAGATAAACATTAAAAAGAAATCTAAATAGAGGGCACATATTAATGTAGCAAACGGTTGAGCTGAAAGTTGCTTTTTTCAATGGCGCCTGAAGAGGACTGAAAATAAAATGGACTGAAAATCCGTTTGCAGTAAACCGAAGTTATGAAAGGAAATATGGCACGTGGTAAGTGCTTTCTCACCGCCAACCGTCAAATTACTCTGTGAATTATCCACATAGAGTACGGTAGAAATGTATGTAATTTAAAAAGAAACCTAATTGGACACATATTTAATCCATTTTAAATCACCGCGGGTTTGTGGTGGGTTTATTTCTAGCAGACACAATCTGATATTGGGTTCAACACTGATGAAATTTGCTTTTTAACACGAGTTATGCTTTTCAGTTAAGAATCTTCTCCAGAGAATAGTTTTATCACAGTTGAGCCTCCTACCCTCTACCTGTTGTTGACTTGGAACTACTTGAACTTCCGTTCATTATTGGAATATTCATTAATAAGAAAATATGGGTGAATATGAGAGGTTAATGAGTGTTATAAGTTTAAATGAACGAGTGTAGTCATTAGTACTAACTAAAGTCGACTGTTCCTCGGCAAGTGCTTTTTATTAATAGCCAGGGTAACTATGGGACCTACAACTATGGTCTGATTTTCAGCTAACTGACAAGTCTAACACTCAGTTCTCTCCCCTACTCAACATCTGAACCTTGACTACCATCCAGTTGTCTTCTGTCCATCCGTCCCGAAACCATTTTGTGAATTAAACAGTCGAGTTAATTGACTCTCCTTTCGCTCTTGGCCACTAGGCAGCGCATTTATCAGTATTGTAGCTAACATCCAAGGTTCCTATATAACAGGTTGTCTCATATGGTCTATATAAGCCAAGTTGTGACGTCAGAAGAAGACCTCCAACCACATAGTAAGTGTATTACTTACTCTGTGCCTCCAACACAGCGTGCTGAACAATTAAAACTACATACTAAAAATCATTACTGTATTGTTTTCAAGAGTATTTTGGAATTACTTAAATTTATGGTATTTGAATAATAATTTAAAGAAGCAAATTAACTTTTTTCGTGTGTTACTGAGTTATACTTACTTAGTAAATTCTAAATAATATAAATATTAAATCAGTCACTAACGTCAAATAAAATAATGTTAATGTTTTTTAATTACTTCATCAATCACTGAGCATAGGTTTGCAATGTTATGAGGATTTTAACCGGTTTATGTATTTTATAAAACTAAATTAAAAACACATTCAATTATACACGCCAATCCTACTCATAGAAGGTATGCAAAAGGAATTTAGGTACAATGAAATACTATATTTATGTTATGCACAAATAATATGAACATAGGACAAACTACTAAGGTTTTAAAATTAAAACAAATAATTTATCAGTAAAGTGATAACGTTGTCTTTTAATTATACTTCCAATTCACGATTGGATACATAATATCATTCAGTTTTATTGTCTTAATATAAACTACGAAAGAATTCTTTTTTAATTTCTTTGACGTATTCTACGTTCATTTATGTTTTTTCTTTTATTCGCAGTACAATCATTAAAGTATTTGCACTTCAAGCGGATAAAGTTCTGTGTTTAAAGCCACACCGAAGTATAAAACACCACACTCAAAATGAATCAACAACGCAGACGCAAGTGTCATCGAGAGTACGGATATCAGATGTTTTACATTGTCCCGGTTTGTTTACAGCATTGAAGATAGGAAAAAAAAGAAAAAAAAACAGCTGAGGCCTCCCTATGACTTAATTGCTACCTGCGCGATATGGATGCGTGCTTGTATGAGATAACCTCTTGTATAGGAACCTTGCCTGACACCCACGATTTGCAGTTCAACATTTCTTCACTTAAAAACGATTCACGCTTCCACTTTTTTTAGCAGTCGTTCGAACATTTAAAATGCTTTATATAACATGTATTTCTATTTCTCCCATGGATCAATGGAGAATCAAATCCAATATAGTGGCAGGTGAGGCAGACTCTTAAGAACTACGTACCTGCATGTGATTTTGCTAAAATAATCGATATATTGTAACTGAAAACATTTTTGAATCAGGATAAGAAGTAATGATGCTAGGAACCTTATTGTCCTACCTTTTTTTCAAATATAACAAATATCTACATGACTTACCGTAAATAATGTATTCTAGAGACATAGCTATACTAATATTTAAATGACTGGTTATGCTTTCATTAATATTACATTATTGTTACATATTTACAAGAAAAGAATTCATTAATAAACTATTAAAATATTTAAATGAATATTTGAAAAAGTTACAATTAAGTTTTTGAAAACAGTTATAGTATGTTTGTAACTTACATTATCAATACCAACACAATATTGATAAATTATACGACAGTTTTGATTTGTTTTAAGTTAGAGGCAGTCAAAAGTACATTTAAATGTATTTTTTATAAAATATTCATTTACCATCATCAGTTAAATGAGTTATTGTTGTTTGTTACAATGGAAAACTCTGAACGTTTGTTATTTACCTAAGGAAATGGAGAGTAATACTATGAAAGTTAATGAATCATCGATTTTTCAACGAATCCATTAACTGTTAATAATAGACTTTATACACCACGCGCTATTATCTTTTTTATTTGATTGTTGTACTAAATTGTATATTTGAAAAGTGTTCCATATACAAAAGTATATTATTTATAAAATATATAGGTTATTCTTCAACAAAAGTTTGAGTCACCAAATATCCTAAAAACCTGTTTCTAAAGTCCAGTAGGAATTAACAAAGTTTAACTTTCTCAACTTGAGCTAATTAATACTAAACCGTCTAGAGCAGACCTTTATTGTAACTTTTAAAAATTTTATTCAAACCAACGTAATGTTTTAAAGACCGAATCTTTTGAGTTCGGATTTTTTGGTTTATGTGTTCTACTAGTACAGACCTTTTATTTGATGTACTACTCAACCAATGTTATCGATTAATATTTTCTTATGACTCCTTGCAGGCCATCCCCCTTATATTACAGAAAAATGGTAGTTAATTTACAAAGTATATTTAAAGGTGCAGTGATGATGATGTACCAGGTTTCATTACTTTATCTGTAATCGATAAGAAACTATTAATCTGTTCCCAGACTTTTCTTCCACCCTATATAAGTAGAGCAAACAAGGTTATATAGCCTAAGAACTTGGCATGATGTAAGTTGAACACCACTTAGAGATTGTTGCATCATGTTCTACTTAACCACATCAGTTATAAACCACTAAGAGATTGTTGCGTGGTATTCTACTTAACTACATCAGTTGAACACCACTTAGAGATTGTTGCATCATGTTCTACTTAACCACATCAGTTATACACCACTAAGAGATTGTTACGTGGTATTCTACTTAACTACATCAGTTGAATACCACTAAGAGATTGTTGCGTGGTATTCTACTTAACTACATCAGTTAAACACCACTAAGAGATTGTTGCATCATGTTCTACTTAACCACATCAGTTGAACACCACTAAGAGATTGTTGCGTGGTATCCTACTTAACTACATCAGTTAAACACCACTAAGAGATTGTTGCGTGGTATTCTACTTAACTACATCAGTTAAACACCACTAAGAGATTGTTGCGTGGTATTCTACTTAACTACATGAGTTAAACACCACTAAGAGATTGTTGCGTGGTATCCTACTTAACTACATCAGTTAAACACCACTAAGAGATTGTTGCGTGGTATTCTACTTAACTACATCAGTTAAACACCACTAAGAGATTGTTGCGTGGTATTCTACTTAACCACATCAGTTAAACACCACTAAGAGATTGTTGCGTGGTATTCTACTTAACTACAATAAGTTAAACACCACTAAGAGATTGTTGCGTGGTATTCTACTTAACTACAATAAGTTAAACATTACTAAGAGATTGTTGCGTGGTATTCTACTTAAATACATCAGTTAAACACCACTAAGAGATTGTTGCGTGGTATTCTACTTATCTACATCAGCTAAACACCACTTAGAGATTGTTGCGTGGTATAATACTTAACTACATCAGTTAAACACCACTAAGAGATTGTTGCGTGGCATTCTACTTAACTACATCAGTTAAACACCACTAAGAGATTGTTGCGTGGTATTCTACTTATCTACATCAGTTGAACACCACTAGGATATTGTTGTGTGGTATTCTACTTAACTACATCAGTTGAACACCACTAAGAGATTGTTGAATGGTGTGCTACTTAACTACATCAGTTAAACACCACTAAGAGATTGTTTCATCGTGTTCTACTTAACTACATCAGTTAAACACCACTAAGAGATTGTTGAATGGTGTGCTACTTAACTACATCAGTTAAACACCAGTAAGAGAATGTTGAATGGTGTGCTACTTAACTACATCAGTTAAACACCAGTAAGAGATTGTTGAATGGTGTGCTTCTTAACAATATCAGTTAAACACCACTTAGAGATTGTTGTGTGGTATTCTACTTAACTAAATCAGTTAAACACCACTAAGAGATTGTTGCGTGGTATTCTACTTAACTACATTAGTTGAACACCACTAAGAGATTGTTGCGTGGTATTCTACTTAACTACATCAGTTAAACATTACTAAGAGATTGTTGCGTGGTATGCTACTTAACTACATTAGTTGAACACCACTAAGAGATTGTTGCGTGGTATTCTACTTAACTACATCAGTTAAACACCACTAAGAGATTGTTGCGTGGTATGCTACTTAACTACATTAGTTGAACACCACTAAGAGATTGTTGCGTGGTATTCTACTTAACTACATCAGTTGAACATAAGTTTTATTCTTTTGTGAGTTCTCTAGACTGAGGAAGGATAACGTGGGTTTACTGAAATAGATCCCTATATTATTTGAACATTTTCTACTTGTACTGTAATAAATTTGTGATTTGTCACGTTCAATTGCACTAAAGGTTTGCCAAAAGTTACGTGCACAGCATATCTAAGACTGGAGTAACAAGATGTAATGGTGAAGCCAGTGTCGTTGGGCGACCGAGATTGAGTAAGGTCAAATGGTGTTCACCAACAGGTTTCACAAGCCTTGGGAGTTACAGGTTTCGGCAGCCCAGCAAGTCCCTTTATGTCCTTGCATAACGCTATTCAGTTCGTAAGGACCAGCTTTCTAAAGGATAAGGAAGGTACCATAATGACGTGTCTTTAGGCCATAAGGCCTTAATGACCATAAGGCAGATGCAGGTTTTACCTTATGGATGTATCGTTCATAATTAAGAAGGAGTTTTGACTAATTTGATAAAAAGCATATGTTGCGTTGTTAAGACAAATGGACTGTATTTTGCTCTAACCTTGGTCCTATACTTCTCGTCGTGGGTGCGCCCAAATAGAAATATTTCACTGCAAACTCAGCAAAAGTCAGTTGTTTTATATTAATAAAAATAGTGGACGTAAAACAACGTTTGAAAAGTTAGAGCTATGGCATGTTACTTAGAGAAGAGCAAGAGTGATCGTGACATGAAGAAGAGGGACGTGTGAGTGGACAAGAAACAAGATACGTTTGGCTTACCTAAGCTAATCATGTAGAGGCGGACATGTGGTTCAGGGCGCATTCACCTAGACACTATACTAATCGCTAACAGATATTTGCGTCATAGTAAAAGATTGAGAAATATTGTATGTATTTAATTCTGAACTGCTTACATCCAATAAATGATCCATAGTTGTTGTAAGGTGCCTATGAATTAACTACGAACACTTATCGGCATTGCTTGTATGGAATTGTTGCTAATCAATATTCGTAGAACAGAAATAATTTCCTCGTAAGATATAGTGTTCCAGGGCTTTTATGACTCCCAAGTGTGTTGTACTTTTTTGATAGCCCATAACCCGCCGACAAAGAGTGTTGACCCAATAACTAGAACAACGAACCCTTGGCTTTTCTTGAAACATACTGAGTACGTGAATGGTGGATAGTAGTAGGGTGATGGAAGGGATTGCCGACAATGGAACATTACTTTATTTTTATCTTACAATTAAGTGAACTGTTGTATTTTCATTTTAGGATTTATTAAAAAGCTTCATAGAAACATATAAACTTGCATAAGACCTCTATAAGCTGAAGGAATCTATTGGTGCTTGAACAGAAACATATTTCAGTAATACAATAGTAGTGATCATTATTCAGCACCTATGGAAGCTCTTCATAGTACATACGCACGGTTTGAATGACGTTAGTACATACGCAATATTTGAGTGACGTTAGTACATACGCACTATTTGAGTGACGTTAGTACATACGCACTATTTGAGTGACGTTAGTACGTACGCACTATTTGAGTGACGTTAGTACATACGCACTATTTGAGTGACGTTAGTACGTACGCACTATTTGAGTGACGTTAGTACGTACGCACTATTTGAGTGACGTTAGTACATACGCACTATTTGAGTGACGTTAGTACATACGCACTATTTGAGTGACGTTAGTACGTACGCACTATTTGAGTGACGTTAGTACATACGCACTATTTGAGTGACGTCAGTACGTACGCACTATTTGAGTGACGTTAGTACGTACGCACTATTTGAGTGACGTTAGTACGTACGCACTATTTGAGTGACGTTAGTACGTACGCACTATTTGAGTGACGTTAGTACATACGCACTATTTGAGTGACGTTAGTACATACGCACTATTTGAGTGACGTTAGTACGTACGCACTATTTGAGTGACGTTAGTACATACGCACTATTTGAGTGACGTTAGTACATACGCACTATTTGAGTGACGTTAGTACATACGCACTATTTGAGTGACGTTAGTACATACGCACTATTTGAGTGACGTTAGTACGTACGCACTATTTGAGTGACGTTAGTACATACGCACTATTTGAGTGACGTTAGTACATACGCACTATTTGAGTGACGTTAGTACATACGCACGGTTTGAATGACGTTAGTACATACGCACTATTTGAGTGACGTTAGTACGTACGCACTATTTGAGTGACGTTAGTACATACGCACTATTTGAGTGACGTTAGTACGTACGCACTATTTGAGTGACGTTAGTACGTACGCACTATTTGAGTGACGTTAGTACGTACGCACTATTTGAGTGACGTTAGTACGTACGCACTATTTGAGTGACGTTAGTACGTACGCACTATTTGAGTGACGTTAGTACATACGCACTATTTGAGTGACGTTAGTACATACGAACTATTTGAGTGACGTTAGTATATACGCACTATTTGAGTGACGTTAGTACATACGCACTATTTGAGTGACGTTAGTACATACGCACTATTTGAGAGACGTTAGTACATACGCACTATTTGAGTGACGTTAGTACATACGCACTATTTGAGTGACGTTAGTACATACGCACTATTTGAGTGACGTTAGTACATACGCACTATTTGAGTGACGTTAGTACATACGCACTATTTGAGTGACGTTAGTACATACGCACTATTTGAGTGACGTTAGTACATACGCAATATTTGAGTGACGTTAGTACATACGCACTATTTGAGTGACGTTAGTACGTACGCACTATTTGAGTGACGTTAGTACGTACGCACTATTTGAGTGACGTTAGTACATACGCACTATTTGAGTGACGTTAGTACATACGCACTATTTGAGTGACGTTAGTACATACGCACGACTTTTAGGTGTTAAAGTACACACTACATTTAAACATGTTCGCATTAATACCTAATACTTCTAGTGTTCTGTTGGATAGCACTAGATTTATTGAGCATCTTTATATTGAGTTTTTATTAACACGGAAAAGTATATATAATTTATAAAACATGATGAGGCTTAAAAAATAAAATAAATCAACATACAAAGTCATTGCAATCAACCTTACTTTTGTGTTTCAGTATACGTAATTTTTAAAAATTATTTCCATTTTATGAAGGGAGGGCTGGATCGTATTGTTTTTCTTTGCAATGAGTAGAAGTTATTATTAAATTATTCATTAGTTGACCTTTTTTATCTATTTCAAACTCCTATCAATACAATTTCAGAGTAACATTCATGACTGGAGCTGTGTAGTTGCACCACCCAGAGTTGATTCCACAGTAATGCTGTGAGGTCTTTGTTGATTGCTATTCAGAACATTTTATAAATTGATCCCTAAATAATGAATAATCATAAGGTGTCAATTATTCCGTACGGCAGGTGATACAGTATCCATGAACCATCCACACTGTACAGTCTCCTCCACATAAGGTGTCAATTATTCCGTACGGCAGGTGATACAGTATCCATGAACCATCCACACTGTACAGTCTCCTCCACATAAGGTGTCAATTATTCCGTACGGCAGGTGATACAGTATCCATGAACCATCCACACTGTACAGTCTCCTCCACATAAGGTGTCAATTATTCCGTACGGCAGGTGATACAGTATCCATGAACCATCCACACTGTACAGTCTCCTCCACATAAGGTGTCAATTATTCCGTACGGCAGGTGATACAGTATCCATGAACCATCCACACTGTACAGTCTCCTCCACATAAGGTGTCAATTATTCCGTACGGCAGGTGATACAGTATCCATGAACCATCCACACTGTACAGTCTCCTCCACATAAGGTGTCAATTATTCCGTACGGCAGGTGATACAGTATCCATGAACCATCCACACTGTACAGTCTCCTCCACATAAGGTGTCAATTATTCCGTACGGCAGGTGATACAGTATCCATGAACCATCCACAACGGGTCACACTGTACAGTCTCCTCCACATAAGGTGTCAATTATTCCGTACGGCAGGTGATACAGTATCCATGAACCATCCACAACGGGTCACACTGTACAGTCTCCTCCACATAAGGTGTCAATTATTCCGTATGGCAGGTGATACAGTATCCATGAACCATCCACAACGGGTCACACTGTACAGTCTCCTCCACATAAGGTGTCAATTATTCCGTACGGCAGGTGATACAGTATCCATGAACCATCCACAACGGGTCACACTGTACAGTCTCCTCCACATAAGGTGTCAATTATTCCGTACGGCAGGTGATACAGTATCCATGAACCATCCACAACGGGTCACACTGTACAGTCTCCTCCACATAAGGTGTCAATTATTCCGTACGGCAGGTGATACAGTATCCATGAACCATCCACAACGGGTCACACTGTACAGTCTCCTCCACATAAGGTGTCAATTATTCCGTACGGCAGGTGATACAGTATCCATGAACCATCCACAACGGGTCACACTGTACAGTCTCCTCCACATATTCACGAAACATCATACTCCCAACCGCACGGAGAAGATGGAAGACGAGAATATCACCTTACGTAACACTAAATCCACATTTAATTATTTTAAGAAAACTACAAAAAATATATCAGGGCATGACGACGTGAAAAAAAGTAAATGAATATAATAATTCTACACATTTATTCCTCTTCAGCCTAATGCGTTCAACACTTATTCCAAACTAACATTATATGTTTGTCTTTAATATTTCGTGTTTAAAATAAATTAAATTCTGACTTAAACAATAAATAATGAGTGTATTTTCAAAAGTTATGAAAGGTAATATGAAAAAAACTCACAAATAACTAAAATATACAACTAAACTACAAAGAGGTTTGCAACTTATATAACAAAAACCATCCATACTATATGAACAGTTCTGAGCCAATATCTTCTAAAATTAACCTTAAAAATACATAAAGCCAAACCTCTAGTGTGTTAGTTAAACGACTATTTTGAAACATATACAACATTGTTGGCTGAGGTGGCATATTTGTATATTTATAGCAGTAGAATTACTTATTGTATTATCGAAATTAATTTCCGTGTCGATGGTAAGAAGGTGCAGTTTTTCGACGAAAAGGAAACTAGAATAAACAACGAGCGGAAATACGAAGTAAGAGAAATATTGGTTTGTAAATTATATTTGTACAGTTTTAATGGTAACTAAATTGTTTTATTAGTTAACTCCTTAATAATAGCTTGAATAATGATAATTTATGAAATGAACCATCAGTTGGCATATCTATATGCTATTTAAAAACTACAAGCAGCTAAGTAACGACAACAATAGTTTGTCAGTTCAACCAGTAACAAAAGCTAATATGACAAACTACAAGGCTTCTGAGTGACGACACTACATATGCTAATAGGTTTTCATCAAACTAGAAACATAAGCTAATATGACAAATTGTAAGGCTACTAAGTGGCAATACTACTTGTGACTATAGTTAGTCATTCAAGGAGTAACAAAAGCTAATATGACAAACTGTGAGGCTACTAAGTGGCAACACTACTTGTGACAATTGTTAGTCATTCAAGGAGTAACAAAAGCTAATATGACAAACTGTAAGGCTACTAAGTGGCAACACTACTTGTGACAATAGTTAGTCATTCAAGGAGTAACAAGCTAATATGACAAATTACCAGCCAATAGCTTTTTATATTTTTACACAAGTCCTGCCGTAATAGCACATGTACTAGTGAGAAACTAAATGATTGATTTGATTAAACGATTACGACCAATAAATATGTCTTCGTATTGAAAGGCTGAATACATTGTGACACGAGTGATAGGCAATTTATCAAATTTCCATTAAATTACAGACCTAGTAATTACTCAACAAATTATGGATCCTCTAAAGAAACAGGGTGGGAAACTTGCCACTGACTTGAGCAAATTTAAATCAACTTCCCTCAGGCTAATGCATAAAGTTTGTTCAATTAAATCACCTTACAGACCTGCATCCTCTACTGTGTGATATGTAATAATTAATATTTAGGATAATATATTATGAAATTGTGTTGGACTATCTACATAAAAATGGATTTATTAAAAATGAATAAATAGATGAAAGATAAACATTTGTAATAAAACATTAAAATTAGATATATTACATTTTTAAAATAATTTGTTACGGTTTACTTATGTTCTACTTTATATAAACACTATGATTGGAATTTAAATGTTTATTTACGTAAATATATTGTGTGAATAATTCTTATTTTATAAAATAGTTTCGTTTGTGCGATGCATAGTCCACAGTCTCACAGTCTGCTTGGCTAACACTCTCACTGTATGTCACGACTTGGCATTTACATCGCAGAACACTGTTGAATGTAAGTACTTGAAAATATATTCAGAACATTATCTTGGTCTCAGCATAGTAAAATTTTAGTAAATAATTAAATAAATAGTTGTTCATAAAATTCGCAATCATTAAAAATATACTAAAATTTTGCAATTGAAGTCAACATATTTACTTGTATCTTATAAACAATATGAAATAGTGAACGGCTTTTACTACATTCAGAGTTATTGCCAATAAAAAGAGATTGATTAATAAAGAATACATAAAAATCACTTGCAATCTCGATAGAACTATTAAACCGAAAACATTAACCCAACTATACTTCAACATATTTGAAGTATACATAGTTTCAGTTAATGTTAAAGCTCTTGGTCCTTTCTGTAAGTTTCAGCCTACCATTCTCCCAGCGTATATCAGCCACCCATATACATCTGACCCCTCCCCTCGACCTTATGCCTTTTTAACGAAGTACCTACGTAAACACAGTTATTCAATTTCTGGGAGTTTTTCTCTCTATAGTTAATTTTTATACCTTCGGTCTGCATAAGTCATGTTATCATCCTCTCTCACAATAAAAGAACCAACTAATAATTTCTCCAAGTTATTAGTAAACTAATTATAGCAAAAATACAAAAATACAAAAGGTTCTCTATATACAGTAAAGATGGTAACAAACTTGCAACAGTAATCTACTTAGACCATATATTCTTTTCATTTACCAAGAGAAGCGAAAATAAGGAATGAAGTACTGTAAGGCAGTTTATTTTATATTTCATAATTTATTTAATTCCAACAGTTTTGTTTTAATGCTACTTTGATATCTTCTCTATTTTTAAGTTTAACGTTTTTGAAAAAGAGTTTGTAAGTAATTTTAAGTTGATGTGCATGTTTACTACCATTAGATTGAATGAATTTGAGTAATTGTCTATTTCTTATGATTCATGAAAAAAGACCTTTAAGTAAACATTTTTTACATTATTTTCTATTTTGAAAAGTTTTAGTCAACATGCTATAAAGTCCGTAATGAAAATATAATAACACATGGGCCTGTCATCAAGGGTTACTGAGTTGAGATCATGTTGGTCTACAGATGACAATATAAAGGCACCACATGTCATCATGGATGATTGAGGAGAGACCACATTGGTCTATAGATGACAATATAAAGGCACCATATGTCATAATGGATGACTGAGGTGAGATCACGTTGGTCTACAGATGACAATATAAAGGCACCATGTCATCATGGATGACTGAGGTGAGATCACGTTGGCTGTTTAACATTTTGCCCCCCTTTTATAAAGGGGGGTAAAGGGGGTACCTACAAATTTTCAAATGTAAAACTCTATGACGTGACCCCTCATTTTAAAGGTAATAAAAATATAAATACAATGATGCAAACTAGAGGTCTATTTTTAGGTTAACAAAGTAAAATATTAATTTAAAATAAGTGAGTTTTATGTCTTGGATACTATTTAAACAACCTGAAATATATGTGAGATACTGACCATACAAACCTATTATTTTGTATTATTCAAGTTGTTAAACATTTTGTCCACCTTTTCTATAGATAGACAAAGGGCGGCAACTAAAAATTTCAAAGCAAACCCCTATCATGAGACCCCTCATTTTAAAGGACTCAAAAAAAAAAAATAATAAAAAATAAAAAAAATAAATAAATAAATTCAATTATGCATAACATCTATTAATTTCACTTCGTTAACTACAGTAGCCATTCCTGGCTGGGGTACATCTTTTCCAGAAAATGTATCATTAAACCGTTGAATAATCCTTTTCACCGTAAACGTCCTTATGGGATTGATTCGGTCCAGAAATTCCTCATTGAAAAAGTCTGCTAATTCCCTGTAAGATTTTATACAGCCCCATAACCTCTCATCATTAACACAGTAATTCATTAAAACCCAGAAACTTCCATAGTTAAAATAGAATAAGTAACACTATTCGTCATAAAAGTAAACGTGAACTGAAAAGGAAAACTTGTAAAAATAAAACTTGTTACATTGTAAACTTGTAAAAGTAAGCTTTAACTAAAATTGTTAACAGCTTAAGCGATGAACAGATAAAATTCAAGTGAGGATTACATAAAAGAAAGTTAAAAGTAGATTGTTGAAACTGGTAAGATAAGAAAAAGGTAAATTTAAAAGCATGTTACCTCATGTAACGAAAAACAGGACAAGAAAGTAAATGATTTTGTCAATGTAAATTAGTCTTTTACTCTTTTAAATTAAACAAACAAACGTCTAGTTTACATCATTGGTTGTTTTTATTACCTTTAAAATTAGGGGTCACATGATAGGGGTTTACATTTGAACATTTGTATTTGCCCCCCCTGTACCTCCCTTTAGAAAAGGGCGGAAAAATGTTTCACAGCTTGACAAATTGAAAACATGTTTATAATAGATATGGTTAAGGTCTTACATTGATATCTCAGCACGTTTAAGTAATATCCAGGTGTGCCTAGATAAAACATCTAATAATAAATTAGTCTTTTACTCTGTTAAATTAAACGTAGAGACTTTTTTTATTGCATTTAAAATGAGGCGTCACATGATAGAGGTTTTCATTTGAACATTTTTAGTTGCTCCCCTTAAGAAAAGGGGGGATTTTTAACAACTTGAAAAATTAAAAAAATATATGTTATAATAGGTATGGTCAAGGTCTCACATTGATATTTCAGCCCGTTTAAATTATATCCAGGTGTGACCGGACATAAACTCACCCTTAATATAAACTTTATTAATAATAGCACAAGATGGTTAATGTGGTAGATTTCATAGAAATTTTAATTTAAGAAAAACTGTAGCTATCCCCATAACTTAATTAATCTTATTCAAAGAAGTATACTTAGAAAATAGTACTCACCAGCACATGTTTCTCCTTGAGACTCTTACCCTCTGGAGGGTAAAAGAAGTGAAAAATCTGGAGAGCAATGAAGTAGATGGTGTAAATAAAAGTGGAGACCAGCTTAATCAGGAACCCAGGGATGTCCCAGAGCGGCAGTCCCATGTCGGCCATGTCTGCGGAAGGACAAGAGTTGAAAACGACAGCCACCTAACTTAGTAAACACATTAGAGTAAAGACTTCTGTACGAAAGAATCATGTTGACGTGTACTTTTATTGCGAAACGGACGAAGGCCATCCTCTATGAGTTGATATAAAGGCTTTACTATTATTGCCACTTTTGGTTCAATTTAATACTTTGTAAAAAATATATGAAAAAGATTTGAAAATAGGTCTACTAAGTCAATAGGTACAGTTTTTGAACAAGTGTTTGAAAAAAGGTAATATCATGTTGCAATAGTCAGAAAATTCAGTATAAACGTGTAAAATTGAACCAAAAATCACAGGTTTAATAACTTTCATTAAAAATAAGATAAATTATTTAAGATTCTACTCGAGTCTTAAGTTTTCTTAGCAATATCTTAACGTGTTGTACAACATAGCAAAATTTACAACAACTTCATTTTTATTTTTGGTAAATTTAAGTTTGTAAACGTATGATTATAACATTTTTACGATGTAAAAAGGGGCAACTGTGAAAAATCATACAACGCAAACAAATTGTAACTAAACAAAGAATAATATTGCATAAGAGTTCATACTTAAAATATGATTATTACGTTATAAAGGTTTATGGATAGTGTAAAATTATTGTTCCAAAATAGATAAAAATATTTTACAAATAAATAAGACACTAATTATACGTCAGATAACTCTTTATTAATAACACGTCTTTACACAATCGATTTTGATGCTTTATTGCATCATCATGACACGAAGGGTCAGATGAATTTATGTCATGATGCCAACCATAATTTATTGTTTTTTGTAAAGTCTTACTATCAATAAATAGTTGTCAATAAATAATCAATAATTGATGAAAATTCAAAGGTCCTATTTATTTGAGTATCCAATAGCAATACGTGAAAAATGTCTGTAAAGAAACTATAAATGTTAGACTGGCCGAAAACAGAATGTGATATACTGTAAGCTTGGAATTTTAAATTGCAGACACTCTCTATAAGCTCACTAATCCTAAAGCACAACCAATTTTTTACAAATACAACAACAACTAATACCACAAAAAAGCAAATACAATAATAAATTTGCTTTGTTGTGTCCAAGGGACGTTGGTGCAGCTTTATTCCCTTGACAATTGGATATAACCAGTTAGGGTTTCTATTGTTGAGATACATAATATTGTTAGTCCAGTGAACAGTCTCTCAATATGTGGACACTTTACTAAGCAGCACAAAGCTTAAGTTATGTATATTAAATAATATTAGAAAATGTACAGGACAAAGACCACAGACCAATAAAATATTATCCTCATAATTCAATTTAAGAATTGTGTTATGTGTATGCAGTATAATGTGTATATGCTCAAATTATATAATTTACAATAAAACCAATATATACTTTATAAACAAAAGTAATTCATCTTTAATGAACAATGAAAATGGATCTATTCAAAATTATTGTTTACTATCAAATTATTTTATTAAAAATTATACACTCTGATATATATACACACTATACATTATTTACAATATATTTATACTTATATTCTTTAAATTATTTACATCTGTTTTCAGAACTAATTATTGTCTTGTTTGTTTACAAATAAAGTTGTGTTGCCTGATGATGCCAGCTTTGCTGGCGAAAGGCCTAGTTAAAAATTAAAAATATATTGGTTTTATTGTAAATTATATAATCTATATATATAAAAGGCAAAGCCCTCACTGATTGACTCACTCATCACTAATTCTCCAACTTCCCATGTAGGTAGAGAGCTGAAATTTTGTACACTGTTTCTTTAGAACTTAAATAGGACAACTAAAGTATTTTCATCTTGATAAAGTACTCCTAAGGGGTATAAAGCACCCTTAAAAGATTGGTCCATAAGGATAACATTGGGTTGATTTTAGTAAATTAATAACAGCTGTTTTGTAAATAAATAAACATGTCTATTTTGAATGTTTGACATTATACTATTTAATATTTTACTATGAGTTTAATCTTCAGCTGTTAAACAAAAATAAATGAAATGAACACTCTTGAAATAGGCTAAATAGGTGGCAAAGCAATTAGTGTGAGTGAGATACTGTACCGAAATGTAATATTGTAATTTTACGTTATATAGTTAATATACCGATTTTTTTATTGAATAGTTACATGCCGAGGCCGAAGGCCGAGGTGTATCGAGCGTAGCGAGCGTCGGGGTTGGCACGCGAAGCGTGCAGGGGTGTCCCCTAGTTTGAACATATTATTAGTTACCAATATCAACTCTCAACTTCACTATAATGTGTATATTTAATTAAATATTTTTACGTGATTGTTCTTAATTACATATTCGGTAGTGTTTAATTGTTCTTGTAAATCATCGAGTGATAAAATTATCATAATCGTTTTTAAACTTGCCAGACAATAAAGCAAGTATTTTGGTTGTGTCGTGTAATGCAAGAAACTATACACGTATATCCTCTTTATGAAAAGAGTTAAAATCTGACGTATGTCTTACCTAAAATAGCATTTAAAAATTCATTTTGATACTTTATTGACTATCTCTAGATATCAACGTACAACAAACACCTAATTCCTTATCATTGTAGCCTTACCTGTCTCGGCGGAGGCTTGCGGTCCACTATCACACTCGTTGTGCGTTCGCCTTGACACGGAGGTGAAAAGCCCAGATCTCACACCCAAGGCCTACTGCAAAACATGTCTCGCTGACCTCCCTACAGTCGTCAAGTCCACCAATCCCAATCTGCCTCTTGTAACTGAGGAAAGTACCTATATTGTGAAACTAATGTGTCTGTTGATAACATCACATCTCTGATGAACACACGTCGGCCATAAACTGTTCAATAATCATCATCAAGTCCACCAATCCCAAGCTGCCTCTTGTAACTGAGGAAAGTATCTATATTGTGAAACTAATGTGTCTGTTCATAACATCACACCTCTGATGAACACACGTGGGCCATAAACTGTTCAATAATCATCGTCAAGTCCACAAATCCTAATCTGCCTCTTGTAACTGAGGAAAGTACCTATATTGTGAAACTTATGTGTCTGTTGATAACATCACACCTCTGATGAAAACACGTCGGCCATAAACTGTTCAATAATCATCGTCAAGTCCACCAATCCCAATCTGCCTCTTGTAACTGAGAAAAGTACCAATATTGTGAAACTAATGTGTCTGTTGATAACATCACACCTCTGATGAACACACGTGGGCCATAAACTGTTCAATAATCATCGTCAAGTCCACCAATCCCAATCTGCCTCTTGTAACTGAGAAAAGTACCTATGTTGTGAAACTAATGTGTCTGTTGATAACATCACACCTCTGATGAACACACGTGGGCCATAAACTGTTCAATAATCATCGTCAAGTCCACCAATCCCAATCTGCCTCTTGTAACTGAGAAAAGTACCTATGTTGTGAAACTAATGTGTCTGTTGATAACATCACACCTCTGATGAACACACGTGGGCCATAAACTGTTTATTAATCATCATCAAGTCCACCAATCCTAATCTGCCTCTTGTAACTGAGGAAAGTACCTATATTGTGAAACTAATGTGTCTGTTGATAACATCACACCTCTGATGAACACACGTGGGCCATAAACTGTTCAATAATCATCGTCAAGTCCACCAATCCTAATCTGCCTCTTGTAACTGAGGAAAGTACCTATATTGTGAAACTAATGTGTCTGTTGATAACATCACACCTCTGATGAACACACGTGGGCCATAAACTGTTCAATAATCATCGTCAAGTCCACCAATCCCAATCTGCCTCTTGTAACTGAGGAAAGTACCTATATTGTGAAACTAATGTGTCTGTTGATAACATCACACCTCTGATGAAAACACGTGGGCCATTAACTGTTCAATAATTATCATCAATTCCACCAATCCCAATCTGCCTCTTGTAACTGAGGAAAGTACCTATATTGTGAAACTAATGTGTCTGTTGATAACATCACACCTCTGATGAACACACGTGGGCCATAAACTGTTCAATAATCATCATCAAGTCCACCAATCCTAATCTGCCTCTTGTTCCTGAGGAAAGTACCTATATTGTGAAACTAATGTGTCTGTTGATAACATCACACCTCTGATGAACACACGTGGGCCATAAACTGTTTATTAATCATCATCAAGTCCACCAATCATAATCTGCCTCTTGTAACTGAGGAAAGTACCTATATTGTGAAACTAATGTGTCTGTTGATAACATCACACCTCTGATGAACACACGTGGGCCATAAACTGTTCAATAATTATCATCAAGTCCACCAATCCCAATCTGCCTCTTGTAACTGAGGAAAGTACCTATATTGTGAAACTAATGTGTCTGTTGATAACATCACACCTCTGATGAAAACACGTCGGCCATAAACTGTTCAATAATCATCGTCAAGTCCACCAATCCTAATCTGCCTCTTGTAACTGAGGAAAGTACCTATATTGTGAAACTAATGTGTCTGTTGATAACATCACACCTCTGATGAACACACGTGGGCCATAAACTGTTCAATAATCATCGTCAAGTCCACCAATCCCAATCTGCCTCTTGTAACTGAGGAAAGTACCTATATTGTGAAACTAATGTGTCTGTTGATAACATCACACCTCTGATGAACACACGTGGGCCATAAACTGTTCAATAATTATCATCAAGTCCACCAATCCCAATCTGCCTCTTGTAACTGAGGAAAGTACCTATATTGTGAAACTAATGTGTCTGTTGATAACATCACACCTCTGATGAAAACACGTCGGCCATAAACTGTTCAATAATCATCGTCAAGTCCACCAATCCTAATCTGCCTCTTGTAACTGAGGAAAGTACCTATATTGTGAAACTAATGTGTCTGTTGATAACATCACACCTCTGATGAACACACGTGGGCCATAAACTGTTCAATAATCATCGTCAAGTCCACCAATCCCAATCTGCCTCTTGTAACTGAGGAAAGTACCTATATTGTGAAACTAATGTGTCTGTTGATAACATCACACCTCTGATGAAAACACGTGGGCCATTAACTGTTCAATAATTATCATCAATTCCACCAATCCCAATCTGCCTCTTGTAACTGAGGAAAGTACCTATATTGTGAAACTAATGTGTCTGTTGATAACATCACACCTCTGATGAAAACACGTGGGCCATAAACTGTTCAATAATTATCAATAATTCCACCAATCCCAATCTGCCTCTTGTAACTGAGGAAAGTACCTATATTGTGAAACTAATGTGTCTGTTGATAACATCACACCTCTGATGAACACACGTCGGCCATAAACTGTTCAATAATCATCGTCAAGTCCACCAATCCCAATCTGCCTCTTGTAACTGAGGAAAGTACCTATATTGTGAAACTAATGTGTCTGTTGATAACATCACACCTCTGATGAAAACACGTCGGCCATAAACTGTTCAATAATCATCGTCAAGTCCACCAATCCCAATCTGCCTCTTGTAACTTGTGAAACTAATGTGTCTGTTGATAACATCACACCTCTGATGAACACACGTGGGCCATAAACTGTTCAATAATCATCAAGTCCACCAATCCCAATCTGCCTCTTGTAACTGAGGAAAGTACCTATATTGTGAAACTAATGTGTCTGTTGATAACATCACACCTCTGATGAACACACGTGGGCCATAAACTGTATATTAATCATCGTCAAAAACTTCGTCAAAAACACTTTATTATGAAATGTTTTTTAATGTATATTTTTTTTTCATTTTTAATTAAATACCGAATAAAACAGTTACCGGACGTTTATAGTCAACCAGATATGGTAATCAGTGATTGTGGTGTACACCATTTTATTACGTTATTTACGTTCGTAGAATTCGTAGATTATTGGTACTAAATATTGTATATCGTAATAAGGTTTACAATTAATGTGAACCTATTTCATACGTAAAACTGTATACTAATAGCCTCCAAAACCCCATTTTATGACTCCATATGGTCTCCATATACGATTTAAAAAAACTTTTACCGTAAAAAATAAAGTTTTATTATTTTTCCACTTTAACGTAAAATCACTGTAAAACCAAAAGATAAATTGAAATTTATACTTTGGAGGTAATGCTTCACCCCAGAACCGCTACTACGGTTTAACATATTCTTTATTTAAGTAGAAACTATGGACTCTCTCAAGTTCCAATTCGCAATTTTTAAATGGAGTATTTTTATTTAGTTGACTTTGGTAATGAGTAGTGTCTCGTTCAATCTTTGTTGTCTCGTTCAAACTAACCTTTGATTTTTCCTTTAGCATGCTATTTTTAATTTTCCGTTTCTAAGATATAAACAAATTTTACAAATAATTATCAATTAAAAATGGATTTTACATTACAAATTTCGACAAATTGCACTCTTTGAAAACTCCTTCGCATAGTTCATAATGGTCTCTTACAGAGCGTATTGAATTGATTAATTAAGAAACCCCGTTTTGAAATTTTGAAATTTTCGGGAAATTAAGAAAAACCTTCCTACTCCTATAAAACCTTTCTCATTGCAATAACATTGTTTTCCTAATAATTTGATGAGGTTTGAAACCCTTTTACATAATTTGTAATACTGTGAACTAATAGCATCGATAAATAAAATAAAAAAATGTCACTTAGGGTGTTTCTGCAATAAACACATTTATTAAAAACTTAAACTACTTTATTAAATCATTGTTTTCTTGTGCTTCCCATAAATTTTAGGCGTTATGTATGTAAACTGATTACAGTGAAACGTCAGATAACTTAAATATTGACAAATTAACGATGACACACACTCGTCACTGAGATTTAGTCAATTTCACAAGGGTAGGATAATCGGGATTGTACTTGTCTGCAGATGGCCAATGTGAGATTGAGTCATAAAATTCTTTATATCCTGAAGTATACTCAGATAGTTTTCTAATATCCCCAATTTTGTTATTATTTATGGGTACCTTAAAAAAAATAAAAAATTGAAGTTCTGCTGTATGCAAAATAGTACAGTAGTAGTAGATTGCGTAAAATATTTTAAACACTATATACAATAGTTTCATTAGTATAATTTTGGAAACCTACATTATCTGCTAGTGAAAAAGTGTTTTAAAATGAAAAAAAAAAATAATAAATGTACCTAGTTTACAGTAAATGTATCCTGGGGATACGCCACTTGGACAGGAAGTTCTGGATCTTTTTTTAAACTCCTTCAAAGTAACCCATTGATGAACTGTTTCACTACTACTTTTCTACCAACCCATATTTTTTAGAAAACAAAATACTACGATGTTTATTGCAGAAAGTCCCTAAATGCTCTCAGATAAGTTGTTCCTGAGATCAACGAATACTTCTTTGCTCATTTAAACTGGCTTAGCAGCACAGCAGATGAAAAAGTGTTTCTGTACTAAACGATGAGTTTTACTTCATAGATTAATTTCCTGTAATAAAGTGAATTTGGCAAAATTTGTCAGTTAGAGTAAACACTAATATCCTTTTATAAATAGGTTATCATAAACATGAAATCATCTATTCAATTCAAAATGCTTACTCCATACCCTGTCCAACCGCTGAAAAATAGTCTTTCATATCATGGTTTAACTACAATTTAAAAAGATTTATTATTATGATGGGAATTGTGATTATGTTGATAAACTGATGTTGGAAATTAGTTATTTATGGTGTGAAAATTACCATTGTAACAGAATAACAGACTTACAACACTGAGATATTGAGCAAATGACTACGTATTATTGAATGATTAAGAACTTAAAGTGTAGTTTAAGGAATGTACTGTGGTATTTCAGACATTTTACTACCGTTGTGCATTATTACTTTCGATTCTGTACTTAAAGAATCGTGTGATCATGTCTTAAACTAATTGACGCTCTACCGACTACATAGTCAATATTAATTAGAGTAGTTTTATTCTGTGTTATCCTATAATTTTTGTCCATGGTCTAATTGGTGGCATGTCACTGTGTTCTCTGAAATTACAAATCTCTTAATTATTTCCGATATTTGTTAAGATATAGAAGTCTCCACAGTAAACACGACTTGATGTTTTGTCATGTACATTTTATACACAATATCTTCCTCATTTAATTGATATGCAATAGAATCCAACTAACGGTAAATATATAGAGTTTAAAGTAAGATATTTCTTGAAGAACATTTGACTGACTCTCATATTATGTTACTTGGTTTGATCTTGAGTACATATTGCTACCACAAGCACACGAGGATCTCTAAACAGCACGCATACCAAAGCATTTTTGATCAGAGGCTGACAAAATCTATTACGGCTGGCTTTTCGCGTAGGTTAGTTATCATACTATATATATATCATAGTTATCATCATATATCAACAACGTAGATCATACCCAAGTTAATCACGGATGGATACCACAGAAAATATTGGGTGACCACTTAAGATAATCAAAGGCTACCAAAGTACAGTGGCTACTCAAGCTGATTACGGTTAGCTATTTTAAGCAGTTTGTTGAATTAAATGGTAGAACATAATTTTTATTGTATTTACTCTTCATGTATTATTTGTTTAATAATATTCTGTTAAACTGTCATAAATGATTGTCTGGTAAAAAAACTCATAATCTAGGTAGATGTACGAGACTAAGGCAAAAGCACATTCTATGGGTTCATTTTGCAACATTTAATAAATTTATAAATATTTGAGATTTATTTCGAATTTAATGTCTGAGTTATTTACTGTCTGATTATACTTTTAATTGTGGCTAGATAAACCAATCAAGGTTCTACTCAAGATAATCAATGACTACTTAAAGTAAACATGGTCATGTAGCTAAGTACACCTGAATTTTTAGTGAACAGTATTGTTAGCTAATTTAACAACACTAAATTTAAATTGTATCTGTCTGCCATTTATTAAAAAGGTAAATAATTAAACACATTTCCATGTTTTTTTCAACAGTGGCTACAAAAATTGTATACGAATAACAACACAAGATTATCAAGGTTGTATGATATCATTATTGATTACGAGCTATCAAAGTATGACAGTGGCTACAAAAATTGTATACGAATAACAACACAAGGTTATCAAGGTTGTACGATATCAGTATTGATTACGAGCTATCAAAGTATGACAGTGGCTACGAAAATTGTATAGAATAACAACACAAGGTTATCAAGGTTGTACAATATCACTATTGATTACGAGCTATCAATGTATGACAGTGGCTACAAAAATTGTATACGAATAACAGCACAAGGTTATCAAGGTTGTACGATATTAGTATTGGTTACGAGCTATCAAAGTATGACAGTGGCTATAACAAATGTATACGAGTAACAACACAAGGTTATCAAGGTTGTATGATATCAGTACTGATTACGAGCTATCAAAGTATGACAGTGGTTACGAAAATTGTATACGAGTAACAACACAAGGTTATCAAGGTTGTATGATATCAGTACTGATTACGAGCTATCAAAGTATGACAGTGGCTATAACAAATGTATACGAGTAACAACACAAGGTTATCAAGGTTGTACGATATTAGTATTGGTTACGAGCTATCAAAGTATGACAGTGGTTACGAAAATTGTATACGAGTAACAACACAAGGTTATCAAGGTTGTATGATATCAGTACTGATTACGAGCTATCAAAGTATGACAGTGGCTATAACAAATGTATACGAGTAACAACACAAGGTTATCAAGGTTGTACGATATCAGTATTGATTACGAGCTATCAAAGTATGACAGTGGCTACGAAAATTGTATTCGAGTAACAACACAAGGTTATCAATGTTGTATGATATCAGTATTGATTACGAGCTATCAAAGTATGAAAGTGGCTATAACAAATGTATACGAGTAACAACACAAGGTTATCAAGGTTGTATGATACCAGTATTGATTACGAGCTATCAAAGTATGACAGTGGCTACAACAATTGTATACGAGTAACAACACAAGGTTATCAAGGTTGTATGATATCAGTATTGATTACGAGCTATCAAAGTATGACAGTGGCTACAACAATTGTATACGAGTAACAACACAAGGTTATCAAGGTTGTATGATATCAGTATTGATTACGAGATATCAAAGTATGACAGTGGCTACATAGTTGATCAATGCTACTCAAACTTGATGACAGATTTTGGTCACGGGCTAAACTAGTAGGTTAGTAGTAGGGATTTGCCATTCCTGGCCCAGTATTATCCACCCTAAATTTTAGATTGATAATGCTTTGATGTGCTTAGATTGATAATTTCACAGTTTGCTCGGATTGATAATGTTTCATGGTCGATAATTATGTGTTTGCCGTTCCTGGCGCAGTGCTAGGCGTGAATTTTGATGGGGAAAAAATATTAGTGTTGAATGTTCTAGTTTTACGCGTGGGGTTGAGTTTTGTCTACCGTAATTTCTGTAGGTGTAGATAAACAATGTTATTTACAAATGGGTTCAAGATCAGGCGATTGTCTTGATCCACGATTGTAACAGTGATTTGCTGTATTTTTCTCAGGGCACTATCTAACGGAGCATAATATCTCTGGAGCGGCGTTTCTGATATTTTGTAGCCCCGCGGTACGGCTGGGAAAAATGTGTATAGCAGTCGATGTTCTTTGTGCTTGTGCAA